>PVJO010030115.1:0-15642 GCA_004026905.1 Hystrix cristata
CCTAAAATGAGTTTGCCCTAACACATTAGGGCCATAACGACCAGCTTCCTAAATCTAACCAACCCTCTTATACCGTGATAGCAGAGAATATATGTTCTAACCATGTATTTTAATACACATACTTAAGTACATTTAGAGTTTGTGAATGGTTGTTTTCTAGGTGAAATTTAACTAGAAAAAAAGGATATATAGAGAATATTTTTAAATCTACTACTTTCTTACAAAATATGAAAGTAAAAACTATAATGTTCATTAAAGTAATTATTCTTACATTTTTCACTCTTCTATCAGTCTCTTCTTGCCTGCAAAGAAAAAGAAAATATTAAGTAATATCCATGAAACTTAAATTATTAATTCTAACTTTAAATCATTTGTATTTAAAGTTCTGTGAATATTACTATCACTTGGAAATTCAGAAATCTTAAGGTGCATATTTCCCAACAGAAGAATTTTTCCACATTCATTGATTTGGTTAAATATAATGGTTCACGTTCTATAAAAAGTAATGTTTTTTTCTCTCTGTTTATAACCATTATAATCTGATTTTTTAAATGTTATTGGGAATTTTATATTCTCATTTTAAACAATCTTTTAACCTGGTGGGAGGGGTGGAAGGAGACAGGATCAATGTGTATTCATGAGAGGAAAATTGGGAAACAAAAAAAAAAAATCTTAAAAAGGAAAAAAATAAGTTGTTGTGCACAGGGGAGCTTCTTCTCCATTGTCTACAAGATTTGTCTCCCAAATTCCCCAGAGCAAACTGCTCAGAGACCATGACTCTGCAGATGTGGAAAAATACAGTTTAAAACATAACAGCAAGCCTCAGCCTGAAGAAACTTCACTCTACTACAAGAGTTGCGGGGGCTCCACCCACATGTAAAGGGGCATGATTTTCACAGGAAAGTTAAGAAGAGTCAGACGTCACCTCAGTGTGGAAGAGACAAGAGTATGTTACGGAATAAAGAGATAGGTCACCCTAAAAGAACATGTTTCCATCCTTAGATACACACATGCTCATTATGAATTCAGAGACCACAGAAGCCTGAGCTAGATGGCTTCTAAAACGGCTTTTCTGCCTAATTCTAAGTGGTTTACTTTCGGGATAAAATATCCACAGACACACGTGGTATCCATATATATGTAGAAGACATATAGGTAAAACATACAACAGAGATAATTCACATTCATATATACAAAGGAGTGAATATGACTCCAGAGGCCAATGTTTAACTTAGTTTTCAAAGACTCCATAAGGCAACGATGACGAGTCCTTTCCAAAGAAAAATATGAACCAAAATCAACTTAAGAATAACATGCACCTCCCATCCAACCCCAAAACAGCATCACAACAATAAAATTCACAAACTCTCACATTACTGGTGGAAGTATAAATTGGTACAACTATTTATACTCTTAACCTACTTGGTGATATCTATTTAAGCTAAATATATCAGTATTCTATGACCTAGTCCATTCCTTAGTACGGCTCAACAATGTTTATACTTATTTACCAAAACTCATATGCAAGAAAGTTTATAGCAGTATTATACATAATAGCTAAAACTGGAAGATGTTCACAAATCTAAAAATCACAAGAATTACAGAATATCCATATAATGAAATATTACATGAAAATGAAATACCTTTACTACATCTAGTCATATGGTTCTATCTCACAATCAATGGGAAAGAAGCCACAACCAATAAACACATAAAGAAATTTTAAACGCTGCTGACCATTTGAGAAATGCAAAATAAAACACTGAAATTCCATCTCACTCCAGAAAGAATGGCTACCATCAAGAAAACAACCGATTCTCCAAAAAAAAAAAAAAAAAAAAAAAAAAGAACCGTTTTTTGTGGGAGTGTAAGCTGGTACATCTGCTATGGAAATCAGTATGTAGATTCCTCAGAAAACTAAAAATAGAAAATTCCACTTGACCCATCTATTCCCCTTCTAGGTATCTTGCCAAAGGAGTTAAAGATATCATACCACAGTGATGTATGCGTACTCATGTTTATATCAGCGCAATTAATAATAGCTAAATCTTGGAAACAGTCTATAAGTCCATCAATAGACAAATGGATAAATAAAATGTTATATTTATACACAACAGAGTACTACTCTGCCAGGAAGGACAAACTTGAGTCATTTGTAGGAAAATGGATGTACCTCAAGAGCATAATGTCAAGTGAAGTAAATCAGACAAATAAGCATAAATATCACATGGTTTCTCTTATATGAGAAACTCAATATATAAATAAAGTGCAAAATAAAAGACAGACATAAGAAAAAAGAGAGAAAAAAGTTATTGTAATCCATCATGGACAATGTATTTAAAAGTGTACCTCAATTTAGTATAAACGTGTTATGGGTCTTATGTTTTTTGCCTGTTAATCTGGCTGTTAATTTGCATGTATGATAATTAACTTTATAAAGATTTGTAAGATAAATAGCTAATGCTGGCTAAAAAGGGTAGGCTGGGGGGAAAGGGGGAAAAAAAGAATTGAAATGTGTAATGTGCATGTACCAATTCCCCAGAGTGAATGCAATCATTATGCACTACAAACATATACTAATAAAAATTTAAAATTTTTTAAAAATTATAAACTAGAACCTCCAAAATTATGAGCCAAAATAAAACTCTTCTTTACAAGAAAAAGAAGCCAGACACAAAAGAGTACAGGCTATCTGAATGGACTTATACAAAGTACACCAACAGGCCATGCTCGTTAATCTTAATTAGCAACTAGAATGGATGAAGAGACTCCTAGAATGGTGACTGGATCAAGGGGTGCTATACTCCTTCGTGGATTAATCCTCTGATGTTCATAGCTAAGTGTGCTGTCAGGAGGAGGTCATTGGGGAGGCGCCTTTGAAGGGTAGGTCTTGTCCCAGCCACCATGAAGCGAGCAACTTTGCTCCACCAGGCACTTTTGCCACGATGTTTCTGCTTTATAGCCAGCTGACCATGGACTGAAATCATGTGCCAAAATAAAACTTTCTTCCTCTAAGTTGCGGGAGCCTAGTATCTCACCCTAACAATGGAAAAGCTGACTAACACACAGGCGAAAAAAGATATGCTATTTAAGGTCAGGACAGTGGTTACCCATGTGGGAGAAACTGACCAAAGTCATTGGCTGAGGGTAGGGCCTCTAAAATGCTGATCATTTGTATTTTGATCTGAAAGCTGACTACATCTAAGCATGTTCAGACTCTAAATAAATCTTTAAACTGTACTTTTATAGCATGCATACTTTTTGTACATATATTATACTTCAAAAAAAGTGAATAAAACAAATTTCACAGCCCAACTGCTCAAACCATAACTTACCTTTTGAGAACAAAGAGAATCATGTTGTAAAAACTAATAACATTTTATTTTGGAAGTAGTAAGTGGGGAAGTCACTAGACACTGTCAATGAAAAATTACAGTTGTAAACACATAGCCCTTGTTAGATTAATGACCAACACACACCCCTCAAGTATTAAATTATCCAAAGCACAAAAGAATCATCAATACACAGTCCAAAGGGGTACTAGCCCAAGAGTTACCCCACCTTTGTCAAAAGCATACTCAGAGCAGAAGGAAAAGAGCTCTCTTGAACCCCTGACCTCCTTTCCACAGCCCTACGCGGAGGTTTTCAATCCAACACACTCATCTACTTTTGACTTTTCATTATGACAGAGCAATCACTGGAAATGCAAGGAACAGCCTATTCTGTCACAGGGTCTCACAACAGAGCAGTGACCTTGGCATTACTGTCCTTCATTCACTTTACATTCCCTTCTAAAAACAGGTATTTACAACATGCTCTTCAACACAGTGATACAGAGGCCAACCAAATTAGAGTCCTATCACTGAAATGTAATGCCAGGAATTCAAGTAGTTGATAATTTGCTGGAGTAAAGAGCGTTCACGCTGACATACCACAAGCATCCCACTGCATGAAGTCAGGAACCAGGCCACTCCTTTCCCTGGGATTGCCACAGGGCATTATTCTAAAACCTTTTAACTAGAACAAATGTCAGAGTGGAGGTGAGCTCAGTGTAACTAGACTCTGCCTGACCCAGTCAAGGAGATGTACATCCCATCAGAATCAAAAGTAAGGTAGCAGTGTCTCCACGGTTCAGTACTTTCCCCCACAGCAAATGTGCTGGTAGAGTCGATGTGGTATAATACTGTCTTAGTTACTTTGCTGTTGTTGCTGAGACAAAATACCAGACACCCAAAGTTAGGGGAAGAAAGGTTTATTTGGCTCACAGTCTGTAGAGGTTTCAGTCCACAATCAGCTGGATCTGAGGCAGGGTGCCATGGCAGACAGGCAGAAGGCAGCAAGGTAAGCAAGGGATGCAAGGAAGGGGACTAACCAGCTTCTTCCTATATTTTATATTTTATCCAGGCTGCTAGGATTAGGGTGGTGCTAAACCAATCAGTGGATTGATTTAGTAATCACACGCCCTTAATCCTAGTATCACACACTCTAGATCCAACTATCTCTCACCACATGAGGCTTTGGAGGGACATCTAGAGATGAACCATAACAAATACCATGCTGAAGGAGCAAGTGGTTTGGGGTCAGATCTGGCTCCTACACACTGTATTTATTTGGGCCATTTACTTGACTCTCAAAGCTTCAGTTTCCTTCTGGATAAACTAGGAATGATGCCCCTATTTCCAAAAATTGGGAGGAAATGCACTCATGCGCCGAGTAGAATTCCTAACCTCACAGTCATCAGCATAGACTATGTGAGGTCAGGCACTCTTATTCCCATTCTGTCCACAAACTCCGAGTGAAGTCATGCTGGACACCAATATTTATACTGCAACTTTCCTGCCTGACACTCCCTATCTTTATCCTATTTTTTAAAAATAGCCTTCTACTGCATGAATTTATTTTTTATATTTCTCTGTTCCACCAGAATCCCCAAAGGTTCGTGTGGTTTTCTTCACTGCTAAATCCCAAGGGCCTTAAGGTAGGATATTCCCCCTTGGGAAACATAAAAATATGTGTTTAAAAAATGTACAGTTAAAAAAAATGTACAGTTATGGCACACAGAGCCCCTTAAACATTGGTTGAAAACAATTATTCAACCTAAGGAAATGTGAGAAAAAACTAAAACAATAATAACTCAGGAGATTCTGTTATTGTTGTTGGTACCGAGGATTGAATCCAGGACCTCATGCATGCCAGGCAAGCATTCCACCACTGAGCCATGTTCCCTGCCCACCCACTTCTTCTGGTTTTGAGGCAGGGTCTCACAAATTGCCTGGGCTGACCTCAAACTTTCAATCCTCCATCTCAGCCTACTGAATAGCTGGGATTATATCCATTTACCACCATGCCCCAGAGCATGAGATTCTTAATAAATATTCATATGACGTCAAAGACAGCAATTAAATTGCATTAACTTACTTATAACCCAATTTTGACTCAAATTATATTGCTATTCATATATGTTGCAAAAAAAGACAAAAGCAAAGGCCAGTTCGAAAACATTAAGTGCAAAGCTTAAGTGCTAATCACTGATAAAAAAGGTCAAAGAATCCATACTTCTAGCAAATTTACTGTTGAGGGAGAAAAGAATAGTTCCATAATATTTTAAAAATTACTATCTTGAATATATTGATAGCCCTCATTCTATGCTTAGATCACGCATTAACTTTTAAATACTCTATTTAATATTCATGAGCTAGCAAGAAGAGCATAGATCTAATCTTCCCCATTGTTAATGAAATAGTTCTGGTAACTCCTTTGCAACAGGACAGAAGCCGTGTGTCCACCACAGGCCTCTGAACTTTGTGCCCATCAGTCTACTCTTTCAGCTGTCATTGCCTTATCCTCACAGCTGCCTGATGTACTTAGAACCAGGCAGCTCTAGGTCAGATCCATTTTTACACTGAGTTTAAATCTTTCAGATTTTAAAAGACAAGTATGAATCATTCAAGAAATAATTTCTAACCAAAGGACCAAGGAAATAAAAACTCCACACAGGCGCTCTGACTGTCCTTAAGAGATGCTGTGCTGGTCTTCCCAGGAGGAGGCAGCTAGCTACAAGGGCTGTGGGTTAGCCCTCCTTGCCTGGATTCTGGCTCCACTTTTCCTAGCTGTGAGAACCTGATCACATTACTGAACTCCATCTCCAAAGCTTCGCCTGTAAAACAGGAACAACGGTTTATAGTCCCGCTGGGCTCCAAAGAGGGAAATAAAAAGTTCTTAAACCAGGCAGAGTTGGGTTAATAAAAGGTAAATGAGACATTGCAAGACTATCTCCCAATGATCCGCCTGAACCAAACCACTGGGGGAAAAGCAATGGCCAGAAGACAGTCAACTTTTCCTTGCACATAGTTTTCCCCAGAAGAGAAATCTCTATGAAATGTAATTTACAATACTCTTTCATATTATACTTTCCTTGCCCTCTTGCCATGGAAGGCTTGAAACAAGGATAATAAATTATTTCTAGAATAAGGTCAAACAAAGGACAAGACAAACCAAAGTGGTATTACTGTCACTTTCTAAACATCCATGTTGGCACAAGTCAGCCCTCCCTATCCATCTGTGGTCTACCAAGGCCAAAGACCCTTACTTCTTCCGAAAGCGCAACACGTAAAAGAAAAAAATGTGTCTACACAAGCAAAAGCCAATCTCCCTCACAGCTGACAGCACAGTTTGGGAACAAAGTACCAATGAATGAGATTATGATTTATCACTGTGTGCCAGCCAGCCGTGTTCCAGAGTTGCACCATAAAATTTTCCAACATCTCCCTGCAGAGTGCTAACTTTCAGACCACACACGTGCAACCTACCCAAGCCTCCTTGCAGGCTCCTCTAGAGACTGCAGAGAGCTGGCACCATCCCGACACATGGTGTATGCCAGAATCTATCACTGGCCCTGGACAGACAAGCAGTGCAGAGTTCACATGCCACCTAAAGCCACTTATTGCCAACTCAGCAGAACCAGGACCAAGAGAGACAAAGAAAGTCTGCCCCCAAAAGAGTAAAGCTTCACAAGATTTGACAAAAAGTTCCAGTCTTCTGTTGTTCATGATGTCTCAATAGCCCTTTTTCTCAAAGTACAACTAACTTTGGCATTTGCAACAATGAACAAATCAATCTTCCTATACTCTGCTCCAACCTCATAATCCTCAAAAGTTGAATTCGCCCATGTTCCAAAGGTATCTCTTCTCCCCAAGGCCCAGCCCCACTCCGGCTGAGTCAGCCTCAGTTAAGATCAAATACAGCGCCCTGACTAAACCATTATGTGGAGAAATGTGACTAAAAACTCCTGCTGGAATTTCCGATAGAGGAGGAATACCTGTAATCGAACAGATAAGAGGTCTGCCACTACTCCAAGCCTCCAGTCCAGGTGATCCCAGCTAAACAAAGATCTAGAAATTCTGTAAGGGACTCAAATGTAGTTACCTACTCAGCTCAGTCTCCTCTCTGCTACCACAGTAAATTCCCTGCCTTCCTTCTCTAGTCCTCAGAACAACTGTAACTCGTTGAGTGATTATGCCCTCAGGCCTCCACTTCCTGAGGCTACTTCCTGATCTAGGCATGGATTCTTCCTAGAGGCCCCACCCTGCCCCACCCTGCCCCACTCCACACCAGCTGACCTGGGTGTTGCCTTCTGGAAAACTAAATTGATATTAGAGAAGCTGGGCTCAGTAAATACTTGGTCCTTCTCCAAGCTACTAAGTAATCTCTGTTCTCCAGTTGTTTGCTTATTCTGTTGACCACCTGCTAACACTTTAAAAAAAAAATTTAAAAATGAAGTCTTGACTCTATAAGCAGTACAAGAAGAAGTATATGAACAGCATCTGGTTTAAATCTGCCTTACATAAGGGGAGAAGGGCACAGGCGTGCGTGTGGCAGTGGGAGACAGCAGACACAACTCACAACAGATGCCCTGATGGCACGACAGTGGTGGCATACTTTGTTGTGTGTTGCTAGAACAGAATACAACAGACTGGATAATTTATAAAGGAGAGAGAGGGGGTTGGGGATTTAGGTCAGTGGTAGAACACTTGCCTAGCAAGAGCAAGGCCCTGAGTTCGATGCCCAACACCACACACCTCCCAAAAAAAGGAGAGAGAGAGAAAGAGAGGTGTATTTCTTATACTTCTGGAGGTTGGGAAGTGCAAGGTCAAGCGATGGGCATCTAGGAAGACAGAAGGTAGACAGAGGTGGGCAGAAACAGGGAAGGGGGCCAAACTCATGAAGAGCCTACTCCTGTGATAACTCACCCATGCCTGCAATAACAGCACTAATTCATTCCTGAGAGCAAAGCCCTAATTACCTCTTAAAGGTCCCAAATGTCAGCACTGTTGCATTGGGGATGAGGTTTCCAACACACGAAATTTCAGGACACATTCAAAACACATTCAATTCAAATTTCAGGACACATTCAAAACCTTTCTTACATATGCAACAAGGCAATCTCCAAATGGAAGGAAAGGCAAGGCATTCTGAGCAACTCTAGCACGTTAGGTTAGATTTTAAGAAACACAGCAAGAAAACTACCACTAGTGCCTCAAAACAAGGGGCAATTTTTATTCAAAATATGGGTATAGATTAGGAATTTACGACTATCAGGAATGGCTTCATTTCCTACTAATGGAAGTTCTAGTCTATTAATAGAAGTTCACCCATTGCATTATTTAAAATAGAACAAATACTATTTAAAATAGAATAAATACACATTTCTTTCACTGTGTCAAATAGATGTGTATATAAAAGTTGTAGATGAGTTCTTAGAAAACTTCACTCACTCTTTCCTTCTTTCAGAAAAGCAAGCTTCATTAAAAGGAAGAAAGTAAGAAATCAAAATTCTGCTTCCTTCCCTCCCACTTCATCCTAAAAATGAAACTGCAGCCCATTTGACAACCTCCCCGTGATGTTGGAGATGTGTGACTCATTGGTTTTAATGTGCCATTTCTACAAAATGCAGCTCTATCTGACTGGACTGGAAACCATAAAAATGACACTTGAGAACATAACACCAGCTCTGAAGATAACTAGTGAGCACAAATACATAAACCTAATGTCTACACTCACCTATGTGAGAAAAAAACTCTTGGAAATTCAACAGTTTTTGCCCTAGCAACATAATTCTTATTCCAACCATGACATGAATAAGTACAGTCTTGTTAAAAATAACTCATTATTAAATTTCACACCCTTCCCACACACTGTAAAAATAGCAGTTTCACTTAAAGAGAAGTAGGGGGACCATATGCATTAAAAGATCCTGGCACACAATCCTACTCAAATAATAAAATTGAAGAATGCCGTTCCAGGAGCTGAGGGGTAGGTTTTATCCCAAACTCTCTATCAGAAACTTTTATAATTCTTCTTTTCTACTTTATGTAATATACTTGCTATAACATAAATCTGACTTCACATTTGAGACCACCATTTATATCCCATTAGCTGGTAAATCAGAAACAGAGTTAGGATCCATTTTATATGATCTGTTTATTAAATGAAGTTCAGTTATATAAAATGTGTTAAGAGAGAGACCAGAAGTGATTTCAACTGAAGAAACTTACCCCTATAAATAACAATGCTAGGTAGCCACAGCAGTGGAAATACTGAGTTTTCATTTTATATATGAAGCTTGAGACCCTTAACAAAACTGAAGTGGTGATGAGGTAAATGGTAATTTAGACATTCAAACACAATACTCAAAGTAGATATCGTGCCTGGAGGTATCATCTGAGGAGTTGTCTTGCGTAAAAACGAAATATAAAGTCATCTGACTGAATGAGATCACCTTTATTAAAATTAAAATAAGTGAGTACAGTACCAATGGAGGAGAGGTCCACGGATTGAGCCCTGGGAAACCCAAGCCATACAGGTTAAGAAACAGGAGAAATTGTCAAAGCAGGTTAGAAAGACCACCCAGGGAGACAGCAGTGGCCTACCACAGTGCAGGCAAAGGAGGCAGAGGGAGCAAACCAGACATAACGCCCCTGAGAGGTGGAGGACCATGAAAGCTGAGGAGTAACTAGTGCCTTATTTTCTCACCTCTCATGATATCTTACACACACGCCTCAGCTATAATTACTCTTTCTTTCTCTTAGGAGCACCACTTAGTAATGAAAAATAGTAACGTTATCAAAAATTTTATCAAGCTGGGCATGGTGGCCCGCACCTATAATCTCAACACTCTGGACGGCTGAGGCACGAGGATCACAAGTTCAAGCCCAGCCTGCACGACTTAGTAGAACTATATCACAAAACAAAAATTAAAAAGGGCTGGGGATGTAGCTCAGTGCAAAGGCCCCAGGCTTGATCCCCAGTACAGAGAAAATACATATATATAATACATATATATGTATACATGATGTTAAAAATCACTGATGTCCCTGAAGATATAATTTAACAGAATACCAAACTAGGTATCTCTCAGGTCAACCCACAGTCAGCAAGTCCAAATGAAACTCAATTATAAATATAAATCTTCTAAATATTGGAACACAATACTGTGCCAAACCATATTCTTTCATTCAAATGTTTCTCCCACTGTATCACAGAACAGAAAAAAGTGCCAAAAATTTAAGAGGACTCAAGAAAAAAAAAAAAAAAAAAGAAAAATGCTACATGCTATATTGTCCTCTTGAATATATATCACAGCAAATTAAAATCCTGAGAAGTCCTCTAAAAAGAGACCTCTTTTACTTATATTTTGAAAAATTCACTTTTTACATTTTTTTAGCAGAAAAGTCATTAAAATCTTGAGGATACTACTATTAGTGAAATGTTTTTCAGTTGTGTTCTTTTTAACTACTTTATGCTTAAGTATATAATGAATATAATCATACAACTACCTTTATTAAGCATTTTCTATCAATCATTATGTCAACTGTTCTACATTACATCCTTTAATCCACACAACAATCTAGTCATTTAGAGATTAGGAAATTAAAACTCCAAAGTTTAAGAAATTTTCCCAATGCCAAAAAACTATGAAAACTTGATGTGTTTCATAAAGTTCCCCAAGACCTAATCTTAGTACAATCACAAACATTTTCTATGGTAATATATGTATTTTCAAAATAATTTACATATTTCTTAATCCTGAAAAATGATTCTGTATCCTGAAATACATCTGCCAATATTTTTTCCAAACTGTACATTCAGAACTTAACCTATATTAACAATAATTTCCTTCCTAAATCTGTTTTCCAAAGATAGTGGCAGGAATTCCCCAATATGGGAATGAGGAATGGCAAAATTTAGATACATATTTCACAATCTCGTATATGCAATATGATTACACAGAGGGAAAATTGCCAAAGCACTTTTTAAAAGACTGCTAAGTAAACTAATTCCCATTATCATAATTCTCAGACAGAGAGAGCAACAGCAAAGTATTGATTTCTCATAGTTTGCCACTGCTAATCTCTTCTAAATTTGGTTTCTGTAAGAAGACCACTTATGAACTGCAAATAAATAAGATTATTGGGGCTGGGAGTGCGGCTTGGTGGCAGAGCATCTGCCCCACTTGCGTGAGGCACGGGTTCCATCTCCAGCACTGCAAATAAACACATGAATGGATAACTAAATTAAGTAAGTATCTACAAGATTAAATGGGAAAGTCTTTTAGTTTCCTGAAGGTATATTTTCTTATCTTAAGGAATATAGATAATGTCTACCATTTGGTTTGCAAAAATTAAGCATGTATTTAAAATGCCTAGCATGTAAATACATATTTCCTTCCTGTTGTACATGAAAGCTCTCTGTAAAGCATGAGATGAGGTAAATTGTTATTTTAAGCGATTATATCACTACACACACTCCTTGAGTATAATTTAAATATTTTAAATATGCTACGTGTCTACAACAGAAGTCCTACATAATCAAAATAACACATAACAAACTATTCATGCAGCACGTTCAGAAGCTTCCATGCTACATAACTATCCTCTCTTATCTCTTAGATTTGCATCAAAACTTAGTATCCTCCCCAGAAGGGATTCTTAGTCCTCCAGGTTTTTGTTATGTCACTTTTGTCCCGCATTTTGCCTGTTTGACATAAGCTTCTCTTTAATATTTACTTGAAAATCCCAAGATAAAAAAACTAAATTTTGCACAATTTTACTTATGCTAAAGGTTAACAGAGATAATATATACTAATTTTAAATGAGCGCTTTTAAGCCTTGATAATATTAACATTTTGAACCTGATAACCCTTTGTCATACACAACTGTCCCGAGCATTACAGGACATAAAGCAGCTTTCCTCACCTCTATCCCCTTATTAGGGTCGGATATGAATTGTCCCCAAAGGCTCATGCATCCGAGGCATGGTCTGCAGTGCATGCTTAGAAGTAGGGCTTTGGAGGAACGATCAACTCATGAAGACTCTGGCCTCAGCAGTGATCAATTTACAGATAAGTCCTAATTTGATGGGCTGTGGGAAGGTGACGGAAAGTTAGGCGGTAGGACCTAGTTGAAAAGAGAATGTCCTTGCAGGGCACAACCCTGGGGACTTTATCTTGTCCCTGGGTCCCTTCTTTTGCTCTCACTCACAGTCGGCTTCCTGTCTGCCACGAAACAAGCTGCTTTGCTCTGCCTTGGCATGTTTCTCATCACGATGTTCTGCTCGCCACAGGCCCAGAAGCAACACAGTCAAGAGAACATGGATTGAAATCTCTGTAACTATGAGTCAAATACATTTGTAAGTTGTTTTTCTTTGGTATTTTGTCACAGCAACAAAAAACTGAACAACACACCCATAGACCTCAGTTACTACCCAATCCCTTTCTGGTGAAGAAAATCGGAAATGTTTCCAGACATTACCACATGTGCCCTGGGGGACAAAACTGTTCACAGTTAAGAACCACTGTCTTAGAAATTTTAAATATTTAACTAATCCCTCTAATCAGGTACGCTATACTGGTTGCCAGGATCCTAAAATTAGCTGAGAAGTTCACTTAATAACTGTGATCTGGAAGGAGGTATTAAATGTATGAGCAAAGCAAAAACACAAGCAAAGACTATATATCCGAGAAGTTAGTGGAAAACACATTGTCAGATCAAAAGGCAAGAACTAGCTCAGTGCCTACATCACAGTAGAGACGCACTAAACATACTACATATGAAAGCAATGTAGCAAGATCCTGTCTCAAGAGGAGAAATAAAAAGGCTGAGGATGTAGCTCAGCCCTCCCTGGGTTCAATTCCTATATGACATATGGGGAGAGTGTCTCCTTATTCTCCATCTTCACCCCTATGCACAGTCAACTACTGCCAGCAACATCATCTGTATTTATGTCAATTCAAACCTAAATTTTCACACAAAACTATTTAATTCCAATTGGTTTAGAAAATAGTTTTTAAAAACTTTGAAGGCATCTTTCAAGTTTGCAAGTATGTAAAATGTTTAGGTGCCCTTCAAAAAAAGAATTTTTTTCTTTGTGAACATATTCTCTAAACTTCTCAAATGCAATGTCTCATGTACAGAAATAAAATTGGAGGAACTAATTGTCCAAAAGAAAAAAAATCATAATCTTCAACTTAATATTTTGCTTCTGATAATTTGTAGAGTGTACTATCTTTCTTTAGAAAGTCAAGATGATATATGACTAAATCTTCCATTTATACATACCAACCTTGATTTTATACATATATACATGTGCGTGCATACACACACACACACACACACACACACACACACACACACACACACTCCATTTCCCACTTAGCCTTCCATACAGCACTTAGAATTTCAGAATATATCATAGTACTACCAAGCACCCTCCTATATAAACTACTGAAAAAGAATGGACATGCTTCAAGTAAATACAGTAACTGGCTTTCAAATTCAAGTAAATATAACTCTGCCTGTCAGTCAACTCTAAAGGCTCTATATACATGGAATCAGAGGCCCCTTAAACTAATTTACATTTATTCAATCGATTTTGATATTCTCATTTACGAATATCTTTTCAAGACTTCCCCAGAATCTAATGATTTCCCCCACCCTTCACTCTCTCATTCACCATAGCTGACCTAGTTCTACTAATACTTCCCAGGAAAGTCTTCTCAGGTACATTCCACTATCATTATTCCTGCCCATAATTTAAAACGTATGTTCCATGCATCATCTAATCCTCAAGCCTAGTCATCCTTTCACATGCTCATCACTGGTAAAGGACCCACAAGTTTGAGAGGCAAAGCCAGAAGCCTAAACCAAACAACTCTGTTTCTGTCAAAATCTCACTTCCCCATTACCAAAGCCCATCGATTCTAGCTACAACAGCGTCTTTTCTTTCTCAGATGGAATTCACTGCCTGCTTTCACAGTCTGGCTCTTAGAAGCCACCTCCAAGGGAGGCCCCAAGAACCTTCCTCTAGGTAATCCTCTCTGGGGTGAGGAGTCCAGTGACACGGATTTTAATGAGTCCTCCAAAAGATTTTGATGCATGCTAATGACTGAAACCACTTCCCAAGAAACAAACCCAAGTCAGAATTATGCCTGAACTGAAACAACAGCCCGATGGGTTTAGCTAGGTTTTAGCAAAAGGAAGTTAAACTGAAACATAATTCCTCTAGCCTTGCCCAACTAGAATTCAAAACAAACAATAAAAAGCACAAAGAAACTTGAAGTGAAGTGAAAAGACTGGTACTTCTGCCAAGGATTTTCGAGTGCTGACTCAAAAGACCTCAATATGCTTCACCATGCTTAGATACACTTAAAAGAGCACTATAAACAGGCACTGGATTTGCTGCTATCACCACACACAAGGCCAGCACCCAGCATGCCTTGCAGCAGGACTCTAAAAGGCAGTGAAGGTCACCGAGTTGATGATTTAACACTTGGTGGGATTCAAAAGAGAACACCTTAGAGGGGGAAGAAAAAGCACCCTACCCTGAGTACACAGAACACAACGTATAGAGCAACACTGAAGAAGTCTCCTCCATAAGAATTCTGACAAGTCTACCAATGCCAGTTTTAACGGAACACTATTCAGAAAGTTAAATTATTTTTGTTGCACTTACTTTATAATTTCCTCATAGTACCATTCATTCCTGTTTTGTGTCCCTGAAGAGGGTAACTGGTGAGAAATCACCCTAGAGACATTTTTGTAATGCCTAATTTCTAGTTCATTTTTTTCCAATTATGAAAACCTGAACTAAATAATGTTGGAATAATTCATCTGCATATGATAAAAGATTAAACAAGCACTAATACAAGAACACATACGGGAAAATCCTACACAGAAAATTATAATCCCAAAGTAGTTTTCATAAGAATAGTTACGCATAAATGGAATTTTAAAGCACTAGACAAAGGAAAACAGATCAGGGCTGGGGATTTAAAGCTTGGTGGTTACAGTTTCTACCTAGGAAGCACGAGGCCCAGAGTTCAATCCCCAGCACCAAAAAAATAAGTAAATAAATAAATAAACCAAAAAATAAATAAATAAAGGAAAACAGATCACCTTGTGAAAATGGATGCAGAACATGGATAAAGAAAAATGTATAGGGACAAAGAGGTGTAATAGATATTATATAAAAGGAGGATGGTGTGCAGAGGAGAGGAGTACTAGAAGGAAAGAAGGGGAAAAGCAGAAAGGCAACAGGGGAAAGAGGGGAAAGGGAAAATATGGAAAATGATGAATGAACATGCTG
>PVJO010030116.1:0-15897 GCA_004026905.1 Hystrix cristata
TCTGACATAAAGTACACAAAGATAAACAAATGCATACCCTGCCCTCAAGGATATTACAGTCCAGTAAACATAGAAGTTTATCGAGTGGGCAGCAATATTTTCAGTTCTGAATAATAGTTACACATGGATCCAAAAAGAGTAAAAGCCAACATTCATAAATGTTTGCAACAAGATGGGCCAAGTGGAAAGTTTAATTTTTATTTTCCAAAAGGTAAATTTTAGTTCCATTCCTGATGAGTAAGCTATAGGTAGCTAACAGAATGGATGAGGATATAGGTTCAATTGCTAGCGCTGGAAAAAAAGGAAAGAAAAGAAGAAACAGAAAGCTAAATGTGGTTTTTTGTTGAGAAATTTAAAATTTGTAAATTTAAGCAGAGTTCCTTTGAAAAAGTCACTAAAGGTCCCTTATGAAGAACCACCTCTGGAGTTAATAAAATCCTCAAATGCTGCCATATTGTACTACTCTTAGCAGAGAAAAATTAATTTGCTAACTGTAATCTTTTGTGCTTCCCTTTTCAAGTACAGATATTATGCTGTCACTGAAAGAGTTTCAGTGTTAAAATTTGAGTTTACTCAGACTTATAAACAAGCGCCAGTACACTTAATTATTCTTTATGTTTTCTTTTTATTTAGCTTACTTTTAAAAACCCGATTGCCCTCCTCTCTGGAGAGTAAATTGGTAGCAAAATTAAGAATGGCAAGATTGTTTTCCCTTTCTTAAAAGAGTCACATGGCAATTCCCAGATAAATCCAAGCTTTGTGAGGCCTGAAGCTTGTATAAATATGGTTGGCCCACCGTAAGACAAAGAAAACAAAATTTTTTACTTTTAAAAAATGTATAGTACTAGTGCCTCTTTGAAGGCTCTAGAAGTGGCCCTGCAGCTAAACTTCATTTGCTTCCTATAAATCCACCTCTGATTTTCCTAATGC
The DNA here is from genome assembly GCA_004026905.1 of Hystrix cristata. Taxonomy (NCBI): domain Eukaryota; kingdom Metazoa; phylum Chordata; class Mammalia; order Rodentia; family Hystricidae; genus Hystrix; species Hystrix cristata. The sequence goes on from PVJO010030116.1 coordinate 931, forward strand.
TGGTCTATTCTCGTCAACTTGTTCCTTCAGCATTCTAAAGGAGGTAGCTCAATATAAAGCAAGTTAAATGAGTTTCTTTATCCCACAATTCTTGCTTCAGAGAAAATGTACATACAAAATAATTAAATGATGCAAAAAAGGTAAAGGATCAGGTTTAACTGTGGGGTATAAACTGATGATGTACTGCCATCTACCGTCTACTGAAAGAACTATCAGCGTGTTCTACTGAGTTTCAAAGCTGTGATTTAAATTATCAAAAGGAGCCTTCATGTACATTGAAAAACACCACATACTAGAGCCACTTTTGTGAATTAAGGCATTGGTTGCAAAACTGCGCAAGTTTCATGGCTATAAAAGGAGAAAACTTAATTCACTTAACAAACTGTACTAACCGTATGCAGACTATTTCTTCAATGCAACTGCTAAATGGTAGAGTGACCATTTACTGAGCAACCTCCATCCTGCTGACATTAGACTCTGTATCAGATTATGGACACATGACATCGGATCATTCTAGACCTGAAAAGGCCTCTAGTGATTACTTGGTGGAGGAGATTGTTGCAGACTTGAGAAGACATTGTCCCTGAGCAACCATGTGACTGGCAACTGACAGAGCACTGAACCCACTAGTTACTCTTGTGTGTGGAACAGGAAGACAGGCACATATGCCCAGACTCATAAAGAGGCATTTAATGACAATGTGAGGCTAGAACCACGTAAACCTGATCCTTTAAAAAATCTATTTCTCCTAGCAAACCAAGGATTTATAGAACAGGTTTTTCTTTCAGAAGCAATGCTGTCGTCTAATTTATCTTCTTCTCAGCTAATTAGACTAAAGGATGAAATATAGCAATGTTTACACAGAAATTTCAGAGTATACTAGCCTGGCCATTATCTGGGTGGTCTTGGGCTAGTTATTTAACTTCTCTAAGCTTCAGTTTTCTCATCTAGGGTTATAATCACATTGTCATTAGAATTAAATTGGGTAATGCAAAAGATGTGCCCTAGTACTGGCACAGAGTAGGTACTCAACTATCAGCTGTTTTTATTACGTGTATGAATGTCAGTTAACATTTCCTGAATAACAGTTCACAATGTATCATGCAGACGGAGTACTTGGAGCTAGCATATACATCAAGCACAAATATGAAATGATATAAAAAGGAGAATATCTAAGCCAGACTCAGTGGTACACACCTGTAGTCCCAGTTACTCAGGAGGCTGAGGCAGGAGATTGTGAGTTTGAAATCAGCCAGGGCAACATAGGAACATTGTTAAATAAATAAATAAAATCTCTGAAGATACCTTAGAGACAACCTAGTAACCAAACCTTGCAGATGATCCCACTGAGGCCCAGAGACACTCGCTGCGCAAGGTCACAAGGCTAACTACTGGAAAGAGACTGCAGAGAACCCACTTGACTCCTAATTCAGAGGCTAATTTCAAATTCTCAGTACATGAATTTCATGATCACAAAATCCCTAGCTGGATAGGAAAATGAAAACATTTTCATTTTCTATGCTCATTTAAGTCTTAAAAATTCAAAACATCTGCAAAGTTTTAGCAATATAAAGAATATTGTACCTTTAATCCATGTGTTTAGCATCAACAAATGGCAACAGAATGCCAAAACTCCGCCACCTAGTGGTTGCAGAAGAATATCAATCTATTCATTCCTAGTACTGTTTTTGAAAAAGTTAACACTCTCTCACAATTGCTTCCATTTTCCTGGGCACATTAATGTTTTAAATGGTGGCCTGAAGGCTGGGAGTCATTTCATGATGTGCTGTGTGGGCAGAAATGGCCAAGCACCCCTTATATCTGACTCATGCAATGTAGATCAGCTTCCCAAACCAAGGCTGGAGAGCTTTGCCCTAACACTTCTGCTTCATGAAATCCAGGCTTGGGTGCTACACAGTCTGTAAAATTTAACCAAGATATCTCAGGTCCAGTAAGTAATGAATTCTGGCAATCTGAGATCATGCTATACTATTAACAAACTATGAAACCCACACAGAACCAGGCTGAGCTCAACAAGATTGAGCATTAGTCACAGAAGAAGGAATGATCCTATCCTGGGCAAGAGCAAAGAGAAGCAGAGATTAAGGACCACACATCCCACGAACCATTTCCTAAAGTCCCCAGAGAGCTGAGGAAGTGGGGTCTGTGCCTCACAGAAGAGCTCACATGCATCACGAGTCTTGTGCTGTCAGCAAAAGAAGCCACCCACAGAGTGAATAGACAACCCACGGAGTGGGAAAAAAAATCTTTACCAGCTACTCCTTAGACAAAGGACTAATATCTAGAATATATGAAGAACTCAAAAAATAAGACCCCCAAATTTAAAGACCCAATTCAAAAATGGGCATCTGAAATGAATACATACTCCTCAGAAGAAGTAATACAAACAAAATTTTCAACATCAGTACTCATTTAAGAAATGCAAATTAAAACAACACTGTGATTCCATCGCACTCCAGAAAGAATGGCTCTCATCAAGAAATCAACCAATAACAAATGCTGGCGAGGTTGTGGGGGAAAAGGAAACCTTTTCCACTGTTGGTGGGAGTATATATTGATATAACCATAATAGAAATCAGTATGGAGATTCCTCAAAACACTGAAACTAGAGGTTCCATCTGACAAAAGATATTCCCCTTTTTAGTCTTTGGTCCAAAAGAATTAAAAGTATCATCCGCAGTGATACATGCACACCCATGTTTATAGCAGTACAATTTGTAATAGCTATATCTTGAAAACAGCCCATATGCCCATCAACAGATGAATGGATAAAGAAAATGTGGTTTTTATATACAATGGAGTACTACTATGCTATAAAGCAGGATAAACTTGAGACATTTTTAGGTACACTGATTCACCTTGAGACCATACTTTTAAATGAAATAAATCAGACACATATATTTAAATACTGCATTGTTTCTCTTGTGTAACCAAAAGTGTAAATAAAGACCAAAATGTATCAGGAAGTCGGAAGAAAATGTTCAAATGGGAAGGGGAACAAGGGAGGGGGAAGGGGAAGGGAAGGAAGAAAAAAGAAAAAAAAAGAATGGAAAGGAAAAAATGGAAACAGCACTTCTGTAAATGGGGGGGAGGAGGGGTTGAAGGGTGGGGAAAAAAGAATTAAGATATATTATGTACAAATTCCCTATGATTAATGTGATCAATATGTATGACAAATAGGTACTAAGAAAATACAAAGGTTTTTTGTTTTTGTTTTTGTTTTTTTTGATGCCAGGGATCAAACTCAGGGCCTTGTGCTTGCTAGGCGAGCACTTTAACCACTGAGCTAAATCCCCAGCCAGAAGCCAGAAAAAAAGGAATCTTGTATTTCATGCAAGGTCCCACATGCTCTCATTTAGAGGTGCCGAAGCTCCTCTTTATAACATTCAAGTTGGACAAGTTTAGTTTATAGTTGTTAAAATACAAAAGAAGGGTTTTGATTGTTGGAATTTTCCTTCTAAGGTCATTCAAGTTCCTGTAATCCAATGACAGAGAAAAGGTAGCTTTCTTTTGTCACATATTTACCAAAGACAGACCAATGACTTTACTAAGTTCATAAAAGACAAGCTAACAATGCAAGGGAGAGTATTTGAATCCTTTGCAACATAACATAAAATTACTCAGGATTACACTACCCTAAGGCAAAGAGGAAGAAAGCCTGGCAAAATGTGGTCTACAAAGGTAGAACTCTGAGAAGTCATTCCTGAGTCCTGCAGTTCTAATCAGCCCACCTCCGGTCACTGGCAAGGGGCCCTTTGTCATCACACCTGAGCTTGTTGTAAGTGTTCCTGTAAGATGCAATCATGTAAGAACTCTGTTGGACATAATGCAAGGAAGGTGGGAAAGATATTAGCCACTGTCTTATCTAATTATCCATGGAGATGGAAGGGAGAAAGATCTTTCCTCTTCCTCCTCCTCCTCCTCCTCCTCCTCCTCTTCCTCCTCTCTCCTCTCTCCCCTTCCTCCTCTCTCCTCTCTCCCCTTCCTATTTACTTATTTATTATTTTCTCCTCCTCCCTCTCCCATTTATTTATTTATTATTTGCACTATGCACCCAGGACCTTCTCATTGAACTATATCCTCCGTCCATTTTTATTTTTAATTTTGAGACTGGATCTTGTTAAGTCTCTAAATTGCCTGGGCTGGGCTTGAACAGCCTCCCAGAGTACTGAGATTATTGGTAAGAGCAACCACACCAGGCCACAAGTATCTTTTGTGTGTGTGTGTGTGTGTGTGTGTGTGTGTGTGTGTGTGTATGGTGCTGGGGATTGAACTCGGGGCCTTGTGCTTGCAAGGCAAGCACTCTAACCACTGAGCTAAATCTCCAGCCGCCGCCACAAATATCTTTAACTCTTAAATTCCATGAAAATTTTTTCTTTTCTCTATCCACTGACTTTCAGACAATATAGACTATGCACCTGATGGTAAATCAATTTCAGTAATTATAGAACTTTATGAATGTATGCTTCTACAGAGTGATTGCTTCTCTGGCTTTATCATTCATTCTTTTAGTTTTTTTTTTTTTTTTTTACCTTTACCTACCTCCACTGTTAACTGGATATTTCCTCCTATAAATGCTTTAGAGGAGGAAGTGATAGAGTGATAGTTATATGAAACACACTACCTCTAGCTCACGAGTATGACCTCTATCTCCCCTTATCCATTCCAACACCCCTATCCTAGTTCTCAGCTTCTTAATATCTTTTTAGGAAGTTTCCAGCTATTCTCTGCTATCAAAGTCCATTCTGCAGCCTGTAACACATTCTAACTCTACAGAAGACTGATCCTCCTAGTATCCTCTCGTTTGAAAACTATTCAATGGTTCAACATTGTCTGAAAGTCCTAACTTCACAGTCTAGTATTCAAGCGCCTCCATCTTTTGGACCCTACCTACTTTTTCAAACATACAAAGGGTGATCAAAATATACAGTGCAAATTTAAACTACTGCAATGAAACACTCATTACCATTAACTCCCCTCCCTCAAATACTCCCCTTCACTTCAAACACACTTACCTCGCCATTCTTGCAACTTTCTGAAGCAATTCTGGAGGTCCTCTTTTGTGAGTGTCTTTGTGAAGTGTAGTGAATGCTGCTGATGTGACTGCCAACCAATAGAAAGGCAGGCTCATATAAACATTAGGATGCATCTTCATCTGCCTTTTTCACCAAATTTGTGTGACTTTTGGCTCTTCCTCAAAGTCAAAATGACCATGAAAAGTAAAAGTCTAAAACTGATTCAGGACACTGAGGCAGGCACGGCAGCGCAACTAAAGACACTCATGAAAGAGAATTTCCAGGACTGCTTTAGAAAGTGGCAAGAATGAGAGAATTAGTGTGTTTGAAAGGAAGGAAGAATATTTTGAGGGGGATTAACTGCAAGGTGTCTTTTACTGTAATACATTTTTTAAATTGAAATACTCACCACTTTTTATCATTCTGCATAGCTCCCTTATCTACTGTATGTTCCAGACAAATTTGCTAAGTGTATTTTGGCCTCATTACAATCACTGGCAGCTCTTGACCTCACCTCCAAGAGTAAGCTCCTTAAAAGGCTCCTGTGTAAGGTTCCCTTTGTTTCTACCATTTAACATCTGTCACACTGCAGATGCTGAGCGAGGGATTCCTGGGCAAGTGAAAACAGGACCCTTTCTGCAAAGATTATGTGATTCATAACTTCAGCAGCTGCCGGCAGAGCGTGCTGCTGTTTAAGACTGTTTCAAATAATGTCAATATAAAGCTTTGGTTCAAAAGTACTTCCTCTTAACCATGATAGTTACATACCTAAGTTTCTCTGTTTGTTATTATTTTCCAAAAGTCTATGGTGATGTCACATGCTTTGAAGTTGACTTTATAGTATCCTTAATTGCATCATCTGCGTATTTTATTTACCTTTGCCACACCTTAGTTCATTAGTCCAACATACCTCATACCAACTACAATTAATGTGAGTCTCTGAAACTCTAGGGCCCCTAAAAAACCTGACACCAAACTCAACTGCTTTAGTTTAGTCCTCGCGGGCACTCAAAGGATTATCTTCACCAATTCTGTGCTTTGATAATACTTATAGCTATACTTCAGAGGTTTAAAGGCTTTATTCAATATGTTCTTCCATATGGTGGTTTGTAAATCTCACAAAAATAGACAGGGGAATTGAGTCTTTAAATGTTACTTATAAGACATCTAAAACATCCCCACATGTAATAGGGTGCTCAAATTATACTCCGAAAATAAAGAAATTATTTTTAAATGAGAAGTTTCTTTAGCTTTTTAAGATAATTCACATGGAGGTTAGCTTTTACATTAATTTTCTTAATGTTTCAACATGTTCAATTTAATTTCTAACCATGTGCAAGTTTTTCAATGAATAGTATAAAATTATCAGAGCTGAGAGTGGTAGCACATGCCTGTAATCCCAGCACTCTGGGAAGCTAAGGCAGGAGGACTCAAATTCAAGCCCAACCTGGGCAATTCAGTGAATCAACAAGACCCTGTCTCATTCATACATACACACACACACATGGGTGAAGGCTATAGATTTAATCACTGATACAGAAAAAAATCAGTTATTAGTACACAATTTATAATCACCTGAATCACACCTTTGGCCTCTCCCTTCCGTTTGCACCAGGGAAGTAAACTCCAGAAGGAACCAGAGTTGCTTGAGGGCCTCCTAGATACATCCTTTAGTAGTTCCTAGAATTGTCATCATACTCCTAATGAGTGAGTCCAATTAGTGTCCTTAACCAGTGCCAATGTTACAAATGAAAACTCTAATTAAAAACAATTTCTAATTAAAAACCACTTCTAATTAAAAGCCACTCTGTATGAGGGATAAGATTTTTTATGTGCAGATGATGGAAAGGCTATGAAGCTGAATCTGAGGTAGGCTGAGATTCATCACCTCAGCTCTCATGAACAGAAATTTTTACAGAGGTAGAGGCAAGACAAGATCACCAGTGTTCTTAGATGACTAAAGTCAGTTCTTACAAAAATGTTGATAACACACTTCAAATGTCAGCCTCACCCTAAAGGACCCTCCAGTATTGTTCTAACCTCATCCTCTTCTTCTTCTAAACTCAGACTTTCATCTATGGTCAGAGAAATTTCTCTGTATTTCCCTCACACACAATTTGCTTCATTATTTACATATTTCTATTTGGGTTTCCTATTAATGTTTCCCCCTCTCCCTTTGCAATCTTTGACTATCAAATTCCATGAAATCAATTTCAACATTCATTTCCTCCAAGACTTCACTGATTATAAGTTGTGTTTCCTTGCGCCTTAGCTATCCAGTTTGTACTACAGGAAATCCCAGCATACAGAAGGGTTGTGTTCTTTTTTGAAGGTAAATGATTTATGATCCTGTAAATACAATGTTATAAAATGGTGGTTTGATTTCCTGATAATGCCCTAAAAGTCAGTTTCATGTAGTTGAAATATTACACCATAACCAAAAAAAGTCATTGTGAATCACAAAGTTGTTTCAATACTGGCTTAAAAAAGAACAAGAAAGAAAGAAGGAAAAAAGAACAAGAAAGCAATAAAATAGTATGAGAAATGGAATTCATTCTTCTCAAATGCAGATTATTCTTTTTTTAGAAAAAGGATTTTTGAAAAAAAAACATGGGTTCAATCAGAGAAGAATCATGGTGGAAGAGTTTTTCAGAGTGACATGACCTTAGAGGACTTTTTGTTGTTATCAGACAGTGGTCATTATCACTCTTAATTTCACACAGAAACTCAGGCTTTAGAGTCATCAACGGAGTGACGGTGATTTATGTGAAACAAAAGGAGAAACATGCAAAGAATAAAGGGGAGAGGAAGAGAAGAAGGGAAAAGGAGAGATTTTCCTTGGCCAATCTAGAAAAAAAGAGGAAAGAGAGGAAAGAATCCCAAATAAGGTGAGTATGTGCTCAGGAAGGAAAATTCCCACATATGGAAATAACATAGCTGAGAAAGGACAAAGGCAGGCAGCAGAAAAGAGGCAGCACAGTAGCAGACAGCTCTCCCCAGGAAAGGCCTTGACCCACGCCCGCCCCAGGCTACAAAGCTCAGCACAGCCTTGGCACACGTGGCTTTTTATACAGGGAGGATTGATGGATGCGCCCAATGCAGAAGAGGGACAGTACCTGGTCTTGCACTTTGAGATGGAGTATTAAATACCATTTTTTTAGGTCCGAACCAATTAAATATGGTAACTTCCTGTGGGTTAACCACACACTGTAAGTGTCCATATCAGTTTTTCTGTGGAAATAAATCAATTATAGGCTTTTTGGGAGGCAAGACCCATACTGTCTTCTATCTCTATAACCTGTACTCAGTGGGTATAAAATAAATGCTTTTACTTGTTTATTTTTGGTCAAGGATGACATAAAACAAGTTTTTTCTTGTGCCACTGGCTGACTGAGAATCCAGGCTTTCAGGCCTGGGAGAGAGTTGAGTCACTAAACCACAAAGCATTGCGTCCCAAGAAAATATTTACTTTGTATAACAGGATTTTAAATGAGGGAGTGTTATCTCATCAGACAGAATGAGGACTAGTGAGTCAACAACCTCTATGTACAGAACAGATTTTCATTTCTGTATTCAACATGAAAGTAAGAACTTTCATAATGTTTGTGAAAACTGGGCACAATACAACTGAAAGAATAGCTGTATTCACTTTCTTCACTCGAAAATCTTTCCATTGGTTTTGTAACAAAAATGTTTAAATATTTTCAGTAATTCAAAAAGAAAGGAGTGAAAGCTTTTAGTTTTTGACCATTTAGTATGATGTTGGCTATTGGTTTGTCATAAATGGCTTTTATCAGATCAAGATAAAGACCATCTATTCCAATTTTCTGCAGGGTTTTTATCATGAATGGGTGTCAGATCTTGTCAAATGCTTTTTCTGTATCTATTGAGATGATCATACGGTTTTTGTCCTTGGCTCTGTTAATATGGTGTATCACATTTATTGATTTGCATAAGCTGAACCATCCCTGCATCCCTGGGACGAATCCTACTTGGTCATAGCATATAATCTTCTTGATAATTTGTTGCATTCTGTTTGCCAGTATCTTATTGAGGATTTTTGCATCTATATTCATTAATGAGATTGGCCTGTAGTTCTCTTTTTTCATTGGATCCTTCTCTGGTTTTGGTATAAGGGTAATGCTTGCTTCTAAGAAAGAATTTGGGAGTATTGCTTCTCTTTCAATTTTGTTAAAGAGTCTGAGAGTAGTGACATTAAATCTTCTCTAAATTTCTTGCAGAATTCAGCAGTGAATCCATCAGGTCCTGGGCTTTTCTTTTTTGGTAGGTTTTTTTTTTTTTTTGGTAGGTTTTTAATTACTTCTTCAATTTCAGTGGCTGATACTGGGTTATTTAGAGTTTTAATATATTCTTGATCCAGTTTTGGTAATTCATATGTATCCAGGAATTTGTCTATTTCTTCTGTGTTTTCGATCCTCAAAATAGATATTGATGATCTTCTGGATTTCTGTAGGCTCTGTTGTGATTTCACCCTTTTCATTCCTCATCTCATTGTATGAATTTGAGTCTTTTCTTTCCTTTTTTTTTTTATAAGGTTGGCTAAGGGTTTGTCAATTTTATTCAATTTTTCAAAGAATCCAGAACAAGACAAGGATGTCCACTCTCACCACTCTTACTCAATATAGTTCTGGAAACATTAGCCAGAGCAATTAGACAAGAGAAAGAAAGAAAAGGAATAAGCATAGGAAAAGAAGAAGTTAAATTATCACTATTTGCAGATGACACAATACTCTATATAGAAGACCCCCAAAACTCCACTGAAAGACTTCTAGATTTAACAACCACATTCAGCAGCATAGCTGAGTACAAAGTCAACACTCAGAAATCAATAGCATTCCTGTACACAAATAACATATCACTGAGAGAGAAATTAGGGAAACAACACCTTTCACAATAGCATCCACAAAAATGAAGTACCTAGGAATCAATGTAACAAAGGAAGTACAAAGATCTATGCATCAAAAACTACAGTACTTTGAAAAAGGAGACTGAAGAAGATAGCAGAAAATGGAAAGATATTCCTTGTTCTTGGGTAGGAAAAACCAATATAGTGAAAATGGCCATACTTCCAAAACTGTTATACAGATTTAATGCAATCCCAATTAAAATATCAACAGCATACCTCACAGAATTAGAGAAAACAATCCTAAAATTCACTTGGAACCAAAAGAAACCTAGAATAGCAAAAGCAGTTCTAGGCAACAAAAGCAAAGCAGGGGCCATCGCAATCCCTGATCTGAAATTACACTACAAAACTATTGTAATAAAAACAGCATGGTACTGGCAAAAAAAAAACCAAAAAAACAAAAAACAGACCCCAGGACCAATGGAACAGATTAGAAGATGTAGAAACATGTTCAAACACTCTCAGTCACCTTATCTTTGACAAAGGAGCCAAAAAAACCTCACTGGAAGAAAGACAGCCACTTTAATAAATGGTGCTGGAAAAACTGGCTCTCCACGTGCCAAAGGTTAAAACTAGACCCATATCTTTCTCCATGCACTAAACTAAAATCGAAGTGGATCAAAGATCTAAATATTAAAACAGAAACACTAAATCTGCTGGAAGATAGAATCAGTAGAACTCTTGAAGACATAGGTGTAGGCAAATGAAATCCCAAATTGCCCAGGAAGAAATCCCAAATTGCCCAGGAAATATCACTAAGAATCAACAACTGGGATCTAATCTTATTTTAAAAACTTTTGCACAGCAAACAAAACCAGCAACAGAGTGAAGAGACAACCCACAGAGTGGGAAAAAATTTTGCCAGTTATTCATCCGACAAAGGACTAACATCTCGAATATACAAAGAACTCAAAAAAACCAGACTCCCCAAATTTAAAGACCCAATCCAAAAGTGGGCAGCTGAAATGAACAGACACTTCTCAGATGAAAAAGTAGAAACAGCAAATAAACATATGAAAAAATGTTCAATATGACTGGTCATTCGAGAGATGCAAATTAAAATGACACTGAGATCCCATTTCATTCCAGAAAGAATGGCTATAATCAACAAATCAGCCAACAACAAATGCTGGAGGGGTTGTGGAGAAAAAGGAACCCTTTTCCACTGTTGGTGGGAATACAGACTGGTGCAACCGCTATGGAAATCAATGTGGAGATTCCTCAGGGAACTAGTACTAGAGGTTCCATTTGACCCAGCTATTCCCCTTCTTGGTATCTTCCCAAAAGAATTAAAAGCATCATACCACAGCAATACATCCACACCTGTGTTTACAGCTGCACAGTCTGTAATAGCTAAATCTTGGAAACAGCCCAAATGCCCATCAACCGAGGAATGGATAAAGAAAATGTGGGTTTTTTATACAATGGAGTACTACTCTGCCATAAAGAACAATAAGCTTGGTATATTTTGAGGTAAATAGATGCATCTTGAGACAATACTCTTCTTTTTTTTTTTTTTTTTTTCCCTTGGTGCAGGGGATTGAACTCAGGGCCTTGTGCTTGCAAGGCAAGCACTCTAACCACTGAGCTAAATCCCAACCCCGAGACAATACTCTTAAAGTGAAATAAACTGGACACACATGTTTAAATACTGCACTGTTTCTCTGGAGTGAGAAACTAAAAATGTAAATAAAGACTAAAATGTATTATATTGGGTTAGAGTACGGGAAGAAAGTGTTCAATAGGAAGGGGAACAAGGGAGGGCAAGGGGGAAAAGGAACAGAGGGACAAGAGAAGTAAGAAATAGAAGGAAAAAATGTAAACAAAGCTTTCATAAATAAGAAGGGAGAAGGGTGTGACGGGAGGGGAGAGAAACAGAAAAAAAAAGAAGCAACAAGATATATCATGTACAGGTACAAATCCTCTATGATAAATGTTATCAGTATGTACATCTAAAATGTACCATTAAAATAAAATTTTTTTTAAATAAAAAAAAGAAAAGAAATGAAACTTTTGTTTTTTGAGACAGGTTCTTGCTCTGTAGCCTAGGGTGGCCTTGAACTTGTGATTCTCCTGCCTCAATTTTGAAAGTGCTGCGATTACAAGCGCCACCACACCCAGCTTTGTTTTTCCATAAACAGGATAATGGTAAGACATATGACAATGTTTCTAAAAATGAGCAATTCATGAAGTCAAAAAGAAAATACATAAATTTTGTTAAAATTTGTCATTTTACATATTGCTTTCATTTTAATGGAAGAAAAAGGATATTAGCATTTCCCATATTTTTGGCAATTCCAAATCAAAATTGGTAAAATTTATTTTCTAACCTATAATCCTTTCTTCCCTTTAAAAGAAGGAAACCATAGGGTTTCCCTATAGGAAATATTCAAACTGAAGTATATTTGTCTTGTTTCCAAATCTAAGAGTTACAAGTTACATCCCTAAACTCCGAAACCTAGAAATTCCTATGATTATAATTTCTATTTATAAATATTTGAACAGAAACGGTTCAATATCAAATCATTTCATGAATAATCCCAATAGAGTATTCATTTTATTCTTTTGTTCTTCTATCAAATAGTTTCTCTGTTTTACTAATAGCGAAGGAAGATATCAACTAATCTAAGTAAACAACATGAAAAACTTGGAAAGCAATAACACCTGTTTTGCTATTTATCTGGTTATAGGACCCGCTGTATGGTGATACAAAAGGAACAAAGGGCTGTGTGGTGACAGAGGCAGGGGTCAGAGTGATGGCACTGCAATCCTTAGAGAACATAAGAACAGCCGAGAACTCCTAGGAGTTAGGAGTTGTCAAGACAGCCTTCTTCCCCAGAGTCTCCAGAAGGAGAATGAGGCCGCTAATATCTTTATTGTAAATTTCTAACTTTTAGAACGACAAGAGAAACAAACTTATGTTGTTTTAAACCACAAAGTCTGTGGCAATTGTGGCTGCCCTAGGAAACTGATGTACTCTGCCACTCCACTGGAGTACACTTGCATTTTAAAAGAAGATTTCAGGAGAGGACAATGTTTACCACAAAGATACAAAATAACAGGTACTCCTGGCATCAAGAGTAACTCTGAAGAGGTATTTTTAGGGAAGTGGGCTTTCTGAGTACCTTTTAAATGACGCTTGGCACATGCCAGCCTCCTGCATTGAGGGGCAGGTGTTGCTCTGCCCAAGCGAAGCACTTTTACTAACCCCTATGGAAGGAAGAAGAGAAATTAAAATATGCACATGCATTTTGCTATCAAGGTACTCCAAAGACACCAAAAGTCCCATGGAAAAAAATTCTGGCTCAGGAAATAAGAAACTGGGGAAGGAGTATTGAGAATCTCTGAACTGAGGAATACTGTATACCTCTGTACCATCCATTCCTTTAAAATCTAGCCAAGTTACACCGCATATCAAGTTAATACCTTGTTATGGTTTGTGTCTAGATGGCCCCCCAAAGCCTCATGTGGTAAGAGATAACTGGATCTAGAGTGTAGGCTGCCCTGAGGGCAGGTGGCCTAGATAGATACAGGAAGAAGCTTAACTAGCTGCTTGTTTGCATTGCTGATTTGCATACATTCCTTGCATTTTCCTCACCTTTACTTTGCGGCTGGCTGCGAGTCTGCCACGCCAGCCCCGCTGCCTCGGACCCAGCGGACTATAGACTGAAACCTCTGCAGACTGTGAGCTAATAAACCTTTCTTCCCCTAACTTTGGGTGTCGGGTATTCTGTCTCAACAACGAGAGAAAAGTAACTAAAACATACCTCATGGCTAAAAGAATTAAATGTAAATCATGAAAAAAATTACAAGGCTTATTATGGTATATTAGAAGATAATACGGCATAGAAAACAATTTCCTAAGATTAAAAGCAATAGAAGAAAAATTTTTAATTGATAATTTTACCATGTGAAAATAAAGTTTCCATATATTTGAAAAATAAAGGCCAAGAGAACACTTTTAACTAACGTAACTGACACTTAGTTAAAAGCCATACTAGATAAAGAAACCATACAAATACATAGGAAAAATATTAGTAAATCCAATAAAATGGCAGGAGAAACGGATATTTTTCAAAAGAAGAAATAAAGAGGTAATAAACATTTTCTAAACATCGCTAGTAATCGAAATATGCAAAGGTTTATATATATATTTTTTCCTAGTAAGTAAATATATATAAAATATATTTCCAGTGATGGGGATCAAACCCTGGGTCTCATGCTTGCTAGGAAGGATACAAATTTAAAATTGATTGCTTCCAAACCAGGCCTGTGGTGCATGCCTGTAATCCCAGCACTTGGGAGGCAGAAGCAGGAGGAGAATTGGCAAGAGTCTGAGGCCAACCTGGGCTACATAGTGAGTTCAAGGCCAGTCTGCACTATAAAGTGAGATCCTGTCTCAAAAAAAAAAAGAAATTGATCGCATGCAATGCCTTCACATATGCCCAAGGGTTACATTAATAGCTACAGCTTTTTAGTAAGCACTTTATTAGTACCTATTAAGAAACTTTAAACATGCTAATATACCTATACCCTGTAATTCTACTTCTAGGAAATGATTCTAACAAAATCAAAGAGCATCTCCAGACTTATTTACAATGATACATATGGCAGTGTTATTTCTGACAGCAAAATATACAAACAACTCAACCTATTCAGGTAACAAAGTGTTGCATATCCGTGTTATGGAATGCTATTTAAGTCACAGGGGCAAAGCTTCTGATATTACAATAAGTAGAAAAGCAGAATAAGAAACCGTGTGTCAACTGTGTCACATTTCTAAGCACACAATGAAAAGAAACATACTAAAATCTTAACAATAGTCATCTCTGGCTAGTTGGATCATGAGGGATTTATAGTCTGTATTTTCCAATATTGACATCCTTTCTGTTACAATAAGAAAACTATCCAATAAAAAGTTTTAAAACTCCTAACAGGCTCCTCAGGCAAGTTTAAATAAGGATTTTGAGTGACAGTAATAGAAGGTAAAACCCTGATGATGGA
>PVJO010030117.1:0-15891 GCA_004026905.1 Hystrix cristata
AGTAATTCCCCATTTCCCACTGCCCCAGGCCTGAGCAGCCCCGACTTCACTTTTTATTATGCGTTTGAATGTTTTAGACATAGAAGTGAAATCAGGCCGTGTTTGTCTTTGTGTGACTGGCTTATTTCATTCCACAACACATTCTCAAGGTTTCTTTCCTTGTTGCATATTCAGCAGGAGCGGTTACCCAAGCACCAAGGGTTGGGCATCTGTTGAAGGGAGGTGCACAAGCTGGTGAAATACTGACAAAAGAAAATCATTTACATTATGTAGCAGAGGAGGGAGGGCTCAGTCCAACCTGTGCAGTAAAAAGCAGCACTGTGCTGCACCTTGCAAAGTTTCAGCCACAGGGCTAGCTGCAGAGTAGAGTAGCAGGAAAGGTGAGGCATAGGCACATGACGGGTGGTATGAGAGTGGGATGTATAGGTGTAACAACTCCAAGGCTGCAGACCCTTCAGGTCCAAGAGTACTTGATCTGGGTTGGTCCAAAAAACGTTCCTCGGGGACAGTGCACAGTCACGTCAGAGATCTGTAGATATAGGCAAGAAAAGGCCTCATTTACTCTCCTCTGCCCAGATAGAAATAGGACCTCTAAGCCATAGGTAAAAATGCCAGTAGCAGGAGCAGAGGGCAGGAAGAAATCCTCACGTGTCTTAAACAGGCCCTCAAAGCCATAAGCAGTGAGACTAGACTTCTCAGCAGAGTAGCAGTCACAGTGCGGACCAGGCAGCAGGTTTCCGGGGAAACAAGGCATAGACTTGAGATGCGACGAGCATGACTACAGAGGAGGTATGAGGCGGAAGCTACAGTGTCTTTTTCCATTTCTGTCTTTCAAAATTCTACCCGTATTTTTCTGGATCTTAGCCCTCTCTGCTTTCTTTGTGAAGTGGCCCTCCCATCTTGAATACATTTTTGACCGCTTTTTCTGTTTATATGTCCTTTATTTAATGAACACACTTTCTCCAGAACTGTTTGTCATTTTCTCTCTGTGTAGGTTTGTTATATCAACTCTGTCCAGTGACAAATTCCTCCTTCCTTTGTGAGTGCTTTGTAAGTTAGATCAAGATGCTGCGGGCATCTTACAATGTCTACAGGCAGAAGATATGGAGGATGAGATTAGGCTTTAGGGGTTGCCGAGAGTCCAAGCAAATGCCATGGTCGAATTCAGAAGCAGGAATATCCTTTGAGCCCACAGACCTGACATGTTTCTCTGGCTTCATAGGCAGCTTTCTTGAGATAGAAGGATGGACATCTCTATCATGGACATCTGTCCAGGAAAGCAGCAAGTTCGCGTTGGCCAAATTCATGGTTTATAGCAACTGCGCTTATCATTCTTTCTTCATCTGCTCAGTGGCTGATTGGGGCAGTTGTGGTCTGAAGGAACATTCCTTTGAGAGTCATGCTGAGGAATACATTCTCCCCAATCAGTGGTACCGTGGATTACAGATTTTGCCTCCCTGTAAATGTCTTTAGAAGGAAACGCAGTTTGTCGATGGTATGTACGATCCCTGAGCGCAAAGGCAAAACACGGCCCTGGACACATACAATTTTCGTAGGGAAATATTATGCCTCTAACACTATAGAACTTCTCTTTCTTTAACAACATAGCTGATCTCTTTGACAATGACTACCTCATGACGTATAACAGAGCTGTCTCCTGTTGGGCTGGCTCCATCTGTTAGACGATATTTATCATTAGGTTGCTTTCCTGCAGTTCTACACTGCTTGCATTTTATTACTTATTAGCACCTTCTTTGGAGATTTAAGCAGGGAAGGATGTGGAGCAAAATTCTGTCATTGTATGAAAAATGTTATCAGCGAGAGGTTTGCAAATCATGATCCATTCATTTTAGGGACTATTTGGAGGAGTTGGGTAGGATAGAGAACATCTGCGGAAGGAGGCAGGCTATTTTTCTAAGCAAATGTGGAAGGAACTGATCATGTTGGAGGTGGAGGATGTTAAGACCAGTAGGGAAATGCCTATTCTCTAAAAATTCCAGCAACCCATTAGTTCCTGGGGGGCAAAGAACATGTTTAACAAAATTCCTAACATTCGATTATTGAGGAAGTCCAAGTCTCTCCTAATATTTAAGCTGTTGCCTTATAGTAAAAGGGTTAGCTGAGTTCCAAGCATCTCCAGAAAGTAAAATTTAGAATTCCAGAGAAGTAGATTTTGCCAGTGTGAAAGGGTAGAAGGGCAAAACTTCTGAGTGGGCCATAAATAGCTTCAAAAGTACTCCACTCTCTTGTTGCTTTATCTGGACAGTGGAGGCGACGATGTTGACCTCATGAAGATGTGAGAAACAAGACTATCAAAAATGTATGTAGGACATGGCACAGCGTCTGCCACATAGCAGACCTTCCAAAAAAAAAAAAAAAGCTCATTTGTCCATAGCAGCTCACTAACAGGCATGACCACCAATGAACGGAGCTGTTTCTAGCAGATTTAATGGCCGATTACAGATTTGACAAAAGGACCCCTGGGACTCATCTGACTAGGAGAGCCCCCACCATCCACCCAGCAGCTTTGTCTGTCCCTCCCATTCTCATCCTACACCCTGGATAGCTGAGTGTTAGAGTCTCTGCAGAGGGACTTCTGACCTTTAGCCCTGTTGAGTCTGTGATTTGAGCTATGTGTGTATATTTTTTATATATATATAAAAAATCTTGGCTTGGAGTCAGTCATTGTCCCTCTTTCCACCAAAAAAACCATAACCTGGCCAAGGAGCTAAGATTGGGGTCCTTACATGTGAACATCACAGAATCTCTTTGTGTTTGGGGCAAAAAAAGTGTCCATGTACATGAAGGGTCCCATTTGTAGTATCAGACAGATTTAATATTCTTATCAGAGAAAAGGAAGAATCGCATATCCTTTCTGTAGTAATAAAAGATGATTTACATTTATCCACATTCCACACTACTAAAGGTTAAAAGCCAAAGCTTTTAAAATTAGCTAAAGAAATCTAAGTTGACACCGGTGTTGGCATTTCATCATCCTTATCCTCACCTATGTAGCCCACATTCTGCTTTCATAAAGAGGTTCACAATCCATTATCTCATTTGACCCTCAAGTTAACTTGGAAGTGAGGCGGGTCGGGCATCTTCTGCCTTTTCTTCATAAAAGAAAACAGACTCGAGAGACACAAAGTGAGTTGTCAATTGTCAGCAGTCCCAGGGTCTCCTGAGCAGAGGCCTCCTCCTGTGCCAGGAGATTATGGGCACTGAAGCAGGAATTTATGAGCCTGCTGCTGGACTGGGACAGGGAGTCTGTTAGGTATCAAGATACCACAAGCGGTTTCAGTTTTCCTTTATTTTTTATCATTAAGTGGAGCTGCTTTTCGAAGAGAAATTTTGTTGCATCTAGCTTTTTGTTTTGTTTGCTGTGGGATGTGGGGCCAGTGGGGCCAGCTATCCACACCTATCGCAGAGCCCTGCTGTCTTGAGAGCATTCTGCTAATCACATCGGGAGAGCTGCTCACGCTGCGCAACCCTTCATTCAGATGGAAAAACAGAAGTCAAGATTGTTGGACCTTACATGTGAGTTAGTGGCAGGTCTTTGAGTGCCTAGTGCAGTGTTCTTTGTACACCTTCCCTCGTCAGAGAAATGCTTTATGATTCAGATGATGAGTTTTAGTGCTGAAGACCAACACCAACCAATAGAACTTATTGCAGTGATGGAAACAACTGCTTGAAATGGGGTGAGTGTACTGAGAATTTCGAATGGGATTAGCACATGGAGAAAGTTTGTCCTAAAATTAGATTTAATTTAAAACTCAAAAGTCACATGTGTCTAGCTGCTACCCTGTTGGACAGTGTAACTCTAAACCAGTGTATCTCAGCTTTGGGTGTACAATGGAATCACCTGGAAACTTTAAACATATTAGATTCTGAGTTTGATTGATGTTATTTGGTGTAGGGTAAGGGCGATGGAGTTTGCAGGGCTCCCTAGTTGATTGTAATGCTCGGTCCTGGTGGAGAAATACTAGTCTATACATTCAGTTCCATGAAGGCAGAAACAGTGTCAGTTCTAGACTTCCCTGTACCTGGCAGCAAGGAATTCAGTGAAGAATTAGCTATCATCCAAAATCTTACAGAATGGATATAACCTGGAGAAGAGGAAGATGCAGTCAAGGGCAAAGAATTACTGAAAATGCAACGGTTACATTTTAGAAAAGGACATTATGATCCCAAGGAAAGGAAATGGTCATTTCTACCTGAGGGAGGACAGGGGGAGAAGGTGTCCTGGCAGTAATGATTCTGGTAATAAATTCAAAATAAGTTATTTCTTTTTCTAGAAATGCATCTGAAACAATAGGTGTTTCTGAGAGGCCGGTGAAAATTCATGTCTGTAATTCTCAATAGGATTAACCTGGGATTACAGAAAATCTAATTAAATGAACTACATCATTTGAGACCCACAAAAGGCACTTGACATTGCCTTTGAAAGTCCTGCCTATCTGAGAATGCTTGGTAAAAGCCTCAAAAGGTCTTTCACATACAAGGCACTTGACTAGTTTGTTACATCCCATTATTTTTCTGTTATCCTTCACATTTTGAAAGAGCCTGTCCGTTCTGATAAATGGCATTGATATACTGAAAAGAAAGAATTAGGCTTCAAAGATTGTATTATTTGAAGAAACAATAAGATAATTAGGAGGCTATTATAGGTGTCTGCTTCCTAAAAATAAAAGGGGTGGGACATCTTGTACATCTAGATATGCAAAAAAAGCCATTTAAAAAATGTAGTGGGGTTTAGTTTGCATTTACCATGATGGGATGGTGCAAAGTAGTTACATTAGGGAAGAATCCTCCAGAACAGCCCACCAACTCTCTGGGGAACATCAAATTTTCAATAATCAGAAGCAGCTTGACTCTCTGCAGAGCTCACTCCTATTTGGTAGCATTCACGCCTCCTCATGAAGCTGGGCAGATGCACGAGGGTCTCAGGGGATGGAGTGGAGGGTCGCGGGGCGCTTCTCACAACTCTAAAGACTCCAGGCACTGGTGATTCGGGGCACTCTCTCCCCTGGCTTTAGTACTTATTTCAAAAGACCACGTCAAGTTTGTGTCAGTTATTAAGGCCACCTTGGGACATTCCTCCTTCGTGGTTTATAAATGAAAAACAGACTGTTCGACAGTGGTCCATCTGCAGGTCATCAGATTCCAGAGAGAATATGCAGATTATTGTCTGTAGTTCTATCCTCCTCTGTCAGGTTACTTTTTTTTTTTTTTTTTTTTTTTGGTGCTGGGGATTGAATTCAGGGCTTTGTACTTCAAGGCAAGCACTCTAACCACCCAGCTAAATCCCCAGCCCCCCTCTTTAAGGAGTCTTTTCCCCTTATTGACACTGAGCTGTTTGTTTACATAGAGATGGTTTGAGGTAGAGAACTGCTTTTAAAGCAGGTTTTGGAGAAAGAGGGTAAGGTAGATGCTGTAAAAAAATTCTTTCACCTCTTGATATTTCTCCTTCTCCCTTCGTTTTTCCTTTAAATGTTGAGGAGTTGAGATTTTTTCCACACTGTCTTTATGATCCTGGGTAAGTTATTTATCTCTATATGTAAGGTTTCCTATTTGCCTGTTAAAGGTAAATGTTAATGACTCGGGGTTCCTACCCCCTCATCCAATTGTGAACTTTGGAAACTTACTAATGTAATGGTGTCTCTAAATTTGAAACAGAAATGTTCACATTGATCATACCTGTTCTTGGAAGAACTTGGGAACCAACGTTTAAGTATCACAAAGATTCAAATGTTTAAAGCCTGATGTTCTTCATTTCCAAACCAGTACATCTGTTGAGGATCTGAACAGTGCTATGATCCTCTTGCTGTCCACTCACAGCTACATCCTCCTCTACCCTCCTCAGTCAGTTCAGTTCCCAAGACCTTCCACAACTGTGTGGTTTCTAGAATGGCCCATTTCTTCCACCTGTGCCTTATTTTTCTGGTTCATAATTCTTCTCATCTGAGCTACTGTGACGCCTCCAGGAAGTCTTCCTAGCCTAGATACTGTCCTCCATCAAGATGCTTTAGAGTCTCGCTAGGGATTTGGCTCAGTGGTTAGAGTGCTTGCCTAGCAACTGCAAGGCCCTGAGTTCGATCCCCAGCACCAAAAAAAAAAAAAAAAAAAAGATGCTTTAGAGTCTTCTAATTCTGCACTGTCCCTTGTGTGGCTACCAAGCTATTGAAGTGTGGCTATTCTGAGCTGTGCTTTATATAATGTTATGGTTTACATCTAGAATATTCTTCAGAGGCTTCATGTGTTCAGAGGTGGGCTTTTCTTAGGTGAATGGATTATAGGCCCTCTGTAACTGACTTGCTATTAGGAGGTGGGGTCTGGTACCAAGAGGTGGGGCACCTCTCAGTGCATCACCTTTAGAGCCTTTAGAATTCTCTCACTACATCGCCTCTGAGTAGCCAGGGAGAGAATAACTCTTTCCCTGGCTCCTTCCTTCTCTTTTTGTGTCCCGGCCACCATCAAATAAGCAGCTCTTCTCCGCTGTCCCCTCTGTCATCCTCTTTCTGCTTTGGTGCTGGCGGACCATAGACTGAAACAGTGAACTAAAACAAACCTCTCCCCCTCTAAGTTTTGGATATCGGGTATTGTGTCCCAGCAATGGAAAAGTAATTAAGACAGGTATAAAATACACAGTGGACAAAAAGAAATCAGGAAAGCCATGATTTATATATTGACTACATGTTAAAATGATACAACTTGGAGCACCCTGGCTTAAATAAACTATGTTGTTAAAATAAGTTTCACCGGTTTGTTTCTGAACTTTCTAAGAACCGTGTCTTCTAGAAAATTCCAATTACACTAGTGACACACATGGCACAATCCTGGTCTACTCTCTCTCAGCCCTTCATGCATATCTATCATTATATTCAGCAATTTCTATTACAGGTATTGGCTTCTAGTTTCCTCTAATGGGCAGTGAATCCCCAGAGCGCTTCGTGAGGCAAGTACCACACTATATCACTGAGCACTGTCCGAGGCTCTTGGATACATTTATATTTGCATTTCCTAGTAGATCGGACAACACCCCTAATTGATCTGAATCACCTACTGGATGCCAGGCTGTGTTTTGTATCGTAGCAATGAGCAGCAAGGCAAAAGCTCCCGCTTGAACAGACTTCCTCTTGCTTGAACGCTCGCCATGCGGCAGGTGCTGCACACAGTTCTCTCACTGCGTCGCCTCTTTCTATCTTAGACCACACGCTTGGAGACGGGCCTTGTTGCATTTCCCAGTTTTTCAGTGTGGCAGCGTGGGGACTCTCGGAGGCTGAGTCACAGCTCAGTGAGCTCTGACCCTCCGACGCCTTCTGACTTCCGAGACGGTGTGAGAAGTCTCAACTGTCTTGTCGCAGCTGCCGTTCCTCCGCTCAGTTTCTCATGCGCACTTTTGTTCTGGTTTAAATGTGAAGTGTCCCCAAAAGACTCCCGTATTGAGAGCCTCATCCTGGATTTAGCAGTGTGCATCCCCAACTTAGAGAGGCGACGACATGATGAGGCGCTTAGGCCAAGAGTGGTAACTGGATCTCAAGAGTGCTAACTGACCTGATCCGTTAACCCAGAGATGAGTCCATGGCAGACTGGGCCATCGGTGGACGTAACTTATGGCGCGTGTTTCAGAAGGGTAAATCTTTTTTTTTGTTTTGGTGCTGAGTATTGAACTCAGGGCCTGTTTTTGCTAGGCAAGCAAGGTTGATTTTTTTTTCTTTTTGAGGTTGATTTTATCAGGTATTTTGTCACAATAATGGAAAACAGACTAATAACCTTGGCATTTCAGAGTCCACCAATCGCCTGATCAAAAATCTTTAATGGATTCCCATTGTCCATAAGCAAACTCTGATTCTTAAGGCTGGGAATCAAGACTTGGTATTTTGGCAGGGGTTCTGCATTGCCCAGACTCGACAGGCACTCTTCCCATTGTATTCTATATAACCAGGCTCCTGAAGTTGTCAGGGGTGGGTTCTGACCTGAGACCTTCCCAATTACATGGACACCTCCATCCAGGGAAGGTTGGTCTCTCAGCAAAGTGCAGACTCACAGACTCCTCAAGACATGGAAGATCCTTAGTAGTCTTCCACGTTATAGAAGGAGAAACTCAGTCCCTGAGGAGGCAATATTTTTTTCTAAGGTTGCACAACTGTTCACTTGCAGAACTTGTGCAGAAGCACATGCATCTTGACTTTGGTCTAGACAGCTTTCTATTGTCCTGTTTTCTTTGACAATTCAAAGGAGAGGAAAGTATTTTCTATAGCTGAACAAACCATCTCTATAGCTGCAGCATTTCACCTTTGACAAGAAGATCTGCCTACCTTTCATTGTTATCATAGTTTACTAGGTTTGCTGTTTTAATGATGGACTAAAGCACTCAAATTAGCTCATATACTGAAAGTTGATTGTCATCTGAAAGATGGAGCATTGTGGGTGGCTTCATAGAAATTCAGAAAGAGAAGGTTAGTAGGGCTGGGCCCCACGAGACGGCAGCCAAAGGGCAGTTACAGATTGCCAAAGTCTTCGAAGAACAGGGCCACATGTTTTGCCGTTTGTATCACTTAGGCACAGAGGACATTTTTATTTCTTTTTGGTCTCTACCTGGCTGTTCATAGCTTAGATTTCACTGAACCCTGGCCCTTTGGAGGTCTCTTTGTGGCTTCTCCATCTCCAAGGTGCCTTAAATACTGCCCGTTTCCGCTTCCTCACTGCTCTCCAGTCCTGCTTTCTTTGGTTTAAATTTCCCAGAGAATCTGATTCACTCAGTGTGTCATTTTGGGCCAGGTTAAGCAGTTTGAAACAGTCATCAGTTTCTGGTTTTCTTCCATTGGCTTGTGAGCAGAGTGGAAGGAGGCTGCAAGCGTTGGTGGTTGTGGCATGGTGTTTACTTGGAAAAGGCTGCAGTAGGCGGGGGTCAGGAGATAGGACTGACATGTTAGGACATCACCTCCAGAGGTGGGAAGACTTTTTCTTGTGTGCTTTTTTCCAGTCCTGTTTTCACTGATCACATCACACCATCATTCATTTGCTTATATCAAGGTCTTTTCGTGGTTTGAGGATGGTCTGTTGATTGGAGCTACATGGCCCTCTATGTATCCCCAAGGTCTCACCCAGGCCTGGCACTGTAAAAAGTTAGTGCCAAATGAAGAAAGCTTTGTGCATATTTAGTGCTCAAAGACAAAGGGAGGTTTATATATAGGCCTTTCGTATCACAAATGATGTTACATTATGTTAAGCATCTGTTTATCATTGCCACTTTGCCCTAATCTTCCCTCAGGTGGTTTAGCTCATGTGAAGGAAAAATTGAAAATGAAATGTATCTCTCTTTCCACACATTTATAGTCAACATTTTATTCATAGTCAGGGGTAACATGCTGATGGTGTTATTTCCTGTATGTGTTGATGTATTTTATTCATTGTAATGATTAACATTTAAAAATATTACAGTGAGAAAAAGACTGTCTGAAGGATTGAATAGAACACAAATAATAAATGCTTCATTGTGCATAATAATTTTATCATTTGCAGATGATTTAATTGCTGATAGAGATAAATAATCACAGAATGATTCTGCAACTGTGAGATCTGGAGCCTTAAATTTTATTACAGTGATACTTTGTGGCCATGAGACCCCAAGAATATAAGGCCCAATTGCATGTACTTACAGAGTACATGGAATTCCCATTTAACAAAGATTGTCATCAATATCAAAGAAGTGACCCTTGAAGAAGGTTTGCGCAGTCTCCCTGTATTGAAGAGCAAGAACGTGAACGCTTAGAGTGTGGGAGCTAGGTAAAATACTCCAACACCAAGGGTGGATTTTGCAATCATGTAGACTTGACTTTGAACTGTAGCATTTCCAACAATTCATACTGTACTTGGGTGAATTCTTTTACAAGTGTAAACTCCAGTTTTCTCACAGATAAAGTCTAAATGACATTTATGTATAACGATGGTTGAAAATCCAATAAAATGGTATATGCCAATCCCTGAGTATGCTGCCCAAACTAGGGTTTAGACCCAGGTTTTCATGACACACAGGTCATGAATAATCTTTGCTCTTCCAAAACTGAACTCCTGTAGTCCTCTATTCTCCAGAAGCAAAAAATTAGACTTACCTTTGGAACAGTCCACTCACCTCCAGGGAATATCCTGATCTTTGATAAGGGGCCTTGTACATTGCATGTTATAACATTTGACTTTGGTACTAATAGTAGAGCAACATATTCCATAACCTTTTGATGGTTTCAAATATCTATCTTGTACCTGAGAAGAAATAATTACCCAAAGCTTATGCCTTGCTCCAAGTGTTGAAATCAGGGATGACGACTTGTGATTCAATAATTCTCGTGATACTTCCTCTCCCCTTTCTCTATGATTTTCACAGCCACGGCATAATTCCTGTGATTTGACTTGAAACGAGAGACCAGCTTAGTGCTGAGTGATGAGATCTGAACGGGGAATAAAATATGCTTGAATTAATTTGCATAATAGAATCCGATTGGTTACAAAGCTGTGTTTGTTGAAGGGGAGACCGCAGTCCCGGAGCTCGCCGACAAGAGCACATTACAGATACAGAATGGGATTTTGAGTTCTGGTGCAGGCCTTGGTAATATTCTTAATGTAACGATAACCTGTCTTTAGCTGTAAATTAGCTACCTGGAAATAAAAAGAATGGGTCAGCCTGTCTGATCCTTCCAGCTCTGTGGGGAGGAGAAAGCTGAAAAACCAAATCCGCTTGCCTTTTGCTAAGTGCTTTCTTTCTCTTCCCGATAATAATTTTCAGCAGGAGTCCAAATATACTTAAACACGCGTATATGTCATTTTCTCTTTCGGAGACAAAAGCAGGAGAGGTTTACGCTCAAGGCACAGCAGCTTACGACGGGCTATCTGCTCTCGAGATAGAGAGGTTAGCCTTCCACTCAGAGCTGGTGGTTTTGCAAATCCATTTTCCTGTCATGTTCTTATTCCTGTGACTTTCGACAACATTTATTTTTCCCTCCAAGCAATGTGCACCCATCATGAAATAAAGTCCTCCTATATGTTTTAGAGGAGCCCCAATGCTTAGGCATCTTGACATACTGCTAGGAAGTGCTTTAATGGAAGGATTGTTCAAGAACTACCTTGGGGGTCTTTATTAAAACTAATTAGAACGTTGATATATTTCCCTAATTATTACCAACGTCAAGGTCTTCTTAGGAGGGCGGTCTCCTATTAATTTTCATGTGCGATTCCTACAAAATCTCCAGCCCTGAGCACATCAGTCAGTTCTCTAGATCCTAGAAGCATCTTTTGTAAAAAAAATGAGAGCAAAGAACAGCTCCCTGAATACATAATTTTAACCTATACACTTAAAAATTCTAAAATAGGGATTTAAATGTAAAAAAAAAGATTAACTTCTGTGAACTATATCGATTAAAAAGCGGTGGACTACGAACTGATGTGATTTGCTTCTTGTTCGTCTTCACTTTGATCGTTACAGTGGAATACTTTCTCTTTCTGGTTAGTTAACATTTTTGGGGGGTAGACCATCCCCCCATCATGTGCCACCAAAACTCAGATTATTATCGTGATGAGGCTGCTGTATATCTATGGGGATGTGTTTCAATGTTTGCTCTTTTGCCTTCCCTTAGAGAAGTAATATCAAGTAGAAGTTCAGGGTTAGGCATAAGGGATTGGAATCCAGCACGAGGACGCAATCTCAGCACCTCCACTTGAGGGGCTCTTTAGTCTCTGGCAAGTATTTAATTTTGATACATCACAAACTATTTACCTGTAAAGTGGAAATATTACTATTCCTACTTTTTGGGGTTATTGTGATGATTTAGTGACTCAACTCATGAAAAGCTCTTACAAGAATGTTAGGAGAATAATATCTAACAGATGTTCACTATTATTAGTATTTTCATCATAGTCGTATTATTGGTATGCATTGAATTCCAGTGTTGGTTTACTTCTCACCTTCAGGCAGCTCAGTTACCATTTTTATCACAGTGTCTGTATCATTTTCTCATGTACTTTAGAAACAAATGGCATAAAATAGTACTGTTTGTTCACTTATTTAGAATAGATACTAGAACCAGATAGCATGGGTTTGAGTACCAGCTCTGCTGTTACAGAAGCCTAACCCAACACAAGTTGCTTAACTGATGTGAGACTCAGTTTCCTTATTTAAAACAAGAATATTCAAGGTACTCATTTATAAGATTGTTACAGGAATCAATAGATGTATTTGTCAAGTTCTTAGAAAAGAAGCTAGAAAAATAATTTGCTAAATAGATTTTCATTCTGAAAGCGAATAAACAAAAATCTTACAATTCATCTTGTACAACACCGAGACTAATCATTAAAATAATGTTTATGTGTTGCACACTCTCATAATCACTTAAAAATAATGAGTCTGATTAATTACTTTTAAAGGCAAGTTGGCTTTGCTATTTATTCCAACATAGGAAAATAGGCAAATTTATCTTTTTAACAAAGGGTGAAGTTTGTTGTTTATTGGTCATATGGAAACTCTTAAACTCATTAGTATTAAGCTAGAATTTTTTATACGGGGGGAAAAAGTTGTCATCTAGTTCCAACACTTTAGAGTCAGAAATAATTGTGCTTTACAGCAAAATGGCAGCCAGTAGAAAGAGGTGCAGAAATATCAACTTTAATTAAACCCTTTCTTTCAAATACACTTCACAGTTTATATGCAGGAATAATTTATCACCATGTGAATGAACACTTAATACTCAGCATGGTACAAAATGGGCAGGGATCTTGTTGTACCATATGCTCTTTCCTTTCTCCTGCTTCTTCTTGAGTTCCACAGAGGAAGCATTCAGTTTGAATTCATCATGTGCGGTTTAAATCAGACATTCAGATTTATGGATGGCCTGTGTATGGATAGCCTTGGATATATATATCCAGGCACGGTGGCACACACTAGCTGTCATTCCAGAACTCTGAGAGGCTGAGGCAGGAGAATAGCTTGAACGATTTAGCTACTTAGCAGACCCTGTATCAAAATAAAAAGTATTTTTAAAAAGGAGCTGGGGATGTAGCTTAGTGGAAAGGTCCTGGCCTCAATCCCCACTACTACCCGACCCCTCCCCCCACCGCAAAATGCCTCAGGATTGCTCACCAGAACTCTAACCATGACTCTGAAGCTAGAAGCTAGAAGTCACTTGTTTGAGAATTCTACTTGGTAGCTTCATTTTACAGAGTAAGAAGAGGCAGAGAGGAACTGAGCAGGTTCTGTGACATGTTTGTTACAGATTCCTGACCACATCTTCAGGTTCCTCACTTAGACCCAGAGATCTCCCTGTTGCTTCCCATTTCTTATTTTAGGATCTCTCCTCTGCTAGGGCCCTCTCTGTGCTATTTCCATAAAGTCTGTTTTGCCTGCTGGAAACAGCTTTTGATGTATTATTTAAAAGCTGAGTTTGAAGGTGAAGCTGTTAAATAATGACACTGCTTTCTAATCCTTCTCTTCCTGTCCCACAGCTTTTACCACCACAGAGTGTCTGCATACAAAAACACCAAAGGCTCAAACTCCTCTTCTTTGAAAAGGGACTAACAATACTGTCACAAAATGTTACTGTGCATAGTGGTGGACACCAGAAATTAATTGTACATCTGCAGCCTCCCCAAGTAACATATTGCCGTGTTTTAAAGAAAACAGAAAGGCTTGGGTTGACAGCATCAGTGACCCCAAGAAAGGAAGGGGTCTGCACCAACAAATCAAAATTCCTCTAATTCCCTAATTTCCTCGGCCACAAAGGCCAGATGGCTGCAGAATCCTGTGTAACTCTGTTCCTCAATTTCTTTCTTGGAGAAAGTACATTATCGCCCTCTTCTGGGCATCCCCATTTGCAAGGCAGGGTCACCTTCATCTGCTGAGACCTGAAAGTTTGGATTGTGGCACTCTGGGAAAAGAGGAAGAAACCCAGCACACGCCGTTTCCCGCTCTATAACATTTCATGTTATCCTCATTGTTCACAGAAGACCATGCAGGCTCACAGTGAATGAGTGACATGCACAGGGTCACTTAGATCGTCTGTTATAAAGCGACATTCCCACCCTGCTCTATCTGATCTCCAGGTTTAGTTGCCTTCAGCTATGCCAAGACCCACGCACTCTCCTTCTTGCTTCATCCAACTCGTTGGCAAAGAATTAGGTTGCAGCAGTGTGCCTACAGTGCTCATTGAGCTCGCCAGTTCCATTGAGACCCACCAGTGCTGACACGAACAGTTATTCTCAATATCAGTGTATCCTCCTCTGCGCATGGCATATTCTGAAATCCCTCACCCTGGTGGTGGTGGGTGGTGATGGTGAGCTGATCTGGCTTTGGGAGCTGGTTCGTGACTAGAGTCTGGGTGGCGCCCCTTACACAGACGACGGTCTTCCACGTTAGCTCTCAGAAGGGTTCTAAGAGAGGGAGGCAAACCAGAGCAGATTCCGAGGGGAAAAGTGAGTTTCCAGCACCAGGGATATTATGTACTATATAGTGAAGAAACAGAAGTTAAAAACTGTAGAGAAAAATTAGAGTCCTGGAAAAAGAATAGGAGGGACTATAGGTCAGAAACTTGTAAGGGGTACAGAAAGGTGAAGGTATAAATGACTTATTCTAGCTACTGATGAGTAGCAGCATGATGGCTGGGTATTAGAAACAAGATTTTTGGAGTAGTTATATGGCATCCTGTTTTATTTGGCTTTTCCTGGTTGGAGAGAGCTTAGAACGTATCCCTTGTAAGACTTTCGTGCTAAAATAGGATATCGGGCTGCTCAGACAAGCAAATCTTGCCCATCAACTCATCCTGTAGCTTTATTGATAATTATAGTCTTAGTTGACACAACAGGTCAACAATAACTGTATCTATTATTTCTCTAACAGAATGTCTTAGTGACTATCATAGTTTTTTGAGATCTGCCTTGGTCTCCATTCTCTACCAGTGTCCATTGACCATTTTCCTTAAATCTTGTAAGAATGCTAAGGTCTGGGGATATGCTGTCTTTTTGACCACCTCTAGGCTTTGGGTGTTTCTTCTGCATGGTGTCCCTTCAGGATTGAGACCAGCCATTCATTCCTCTAGGAAGTCTCTTTTAACTTCTTAGATTCTGCCGTTTGAGGATGGATCTGGGTCCTCTCCTGAGCTTCTACAGTTCCCCAAGTTTCTCTATTACTAGAACCAGTAATACAGAAATGTACCAGTAATAGAGAAATTTATCAAAGACCAGACATTGTGCTGAACAACTTATATGCAGTACTCGTTTAATCCTTATGACAATTTTGCAATATTATTCTTTTCTGCATTTCACAATGAGCAAGTTGAGCTCAAAGAAGTCAGTCAGTTTACCCAGCTACAGCAAGTGGTAAAACCAATACTCATCTCTGATGTTTACTAACAGGTAACGAAGTGAGGGGAGGATGAAGCCTGCAGCTAATCAGATCTCTCTCTGCTTGCAGAAGCTGCCTGGGAAAGGGGGCAGCCCTGACGTGATGTGCTCGGAAAGTGAAGACATTCCCTTCAAAGAGAGGTCTGCTTGACGCATCTGGGAGGCCATCGTCAGCAAGACTGCCACTTGGTTGGTGGAAGGGGTGACAGCTGCATTCCCTTGTGCCTGCCACGTAACCAAAAATGAGGGAGAACTACTGTTTACAAGCCGCCCTGGTGTGCCTGAGCATGCTGTGCCACAGCCAGGCATTCGGCCTGGAGCGACGAAGCCACCTGCGGCCCTCGTTCCATGGGCACCACGAGAGAGGCAAGGAGGGGCAGGTGCTGCAGCGCTCGAAGAGAGGCTGGGTCTGGAACCAGTTCTTTGTGATAGAGGAGTACACCGGGCCTGACCCCGTGCTCGTGGGCAGGGTAAGGCTGCTTTCACTCACTCTTTCTCCATCTTTCT
>PVJO010030118.1:0-15916 GCA_004026905.1 Hystrix cristata
GTGTACGATGTTACAAAAGCAAGACCACAGTCTGCCTATTGTTTAGGTTTGCAGGACCTGGCAGAGGTTGTCCACTGCAAAGGTTGTTTCTTCTAAGGTCTAAAGGGCCCATATCTTTTTTCTGATGCTACATAGAAGGTCCCATATATTGCTACATCCCCATTACTACCAAAAATAAACAAGTAGTCCAAATCCAAAGTCTCCTTTGAAACTTAAAGCAAACTCTTGACTGTGTTGAGTTCCTATAAAATACACAAAGAAAGCTAAATACAGTACTTTGAAAACACAATGGCACAATGGCACCAAAAATCGTATTTCTGGTGTTGAGGCTGAAGGATGAGCACTGGTCATGTCAAGGCAAGTTTCTGGCAGCTACACAGATTCCTGCCGAGGAGCATACAAAAATTGAGGGCCCACAGAAACTCAGGAAATTGGAGCTGCCACAAGAAGGGTGGTGCATGGAATCCTTGGATGGGCAGGCAAGGACAAGCATGGACAGGCAGCATAGTACTCAGTGCCTGCTGCTCTCTCTCCAAAAATGATCCAGAGAGGAGTCCCGTGCGCAGGGAGGAGCCACCAGAAGAAGAGGCTGGAGTGGGGTCCTCCCCAGAACCCCAGCTGCCCGATAGCAGGAATCCAAGCAGAGCCCAAGCGTGGTTTTTCACCTCTGCAGCACCTTTTCCCACCTTGCTGAGGAAAAAGAAACCATAGAAATCATTTTGATCCAAAGAGATTCACCATCAGATCCTGGAGAACTGGGACCAGGGCTCTGTTCCCACTGTTCCCCCATTCAGTCCCTGCCTCCTTGTGCTACCACACCTCCTTGTCTCTCTTTTATCTCTAGAGGACTAAGATAAGCTCAATAATATTTTAAGCACAAAATAGAAAACAATTAAGCAAGAAAAAGAATTTTAAGTGTTAAATTAAAATTTTAAAGTGGAAAAATATTAAACTTTAAAAACAATTTTAAATTTTGTAAAATTATAAAATCGTGTTCTTCATTTCGGAGGGTTCCCAGTGTCTTGGAGGCACTTCTGGGCAAAGTTGCTGGGTGGTGCGCTTGGGACCTTATGAGGATGGTTCTCAGCAGGCCCAGGGAAGGCAGAGATTTTGGATTTATGGGCTCCCTGCCCCAGTGCACAGACTACGCCTGGGTGACATTTTGCACATTTTGGGGGAGAACCGCCCCTGGATCATAGCACAGGTTGCAGACCACCCATGGGGAGGGAAGATCTAATATTATTTGTGGCTGAGAAACCTGCTTACTGGTAGCAGTGTAGAGGTTGGGGGGCCGTAAGAATAGTGTAAGGCCCTCATTAGGATTTCCAGCTAATCCTGACTAGAAGGAGTTAAAACATTACTAGAAGAACTCTCTGGGAACCAATTACAAGGACAAGGTAGAAAGAAAATGGAAAAAAATGGGTAGAGAGAAAACAAAACAAAACAAAAAACAGATGTAACTGGACCCCAGATAGCACAAATAGCCTTCAGATTTGCACCAAAAGGCCACAGGGAAGGCTGCCAGGCACAGCACAGAGAAACCAAGTGCACAAAGTTAAGATAGTAGTCCCTGCTCACTGGCAATAAAATGTAAAGGTGACAAAAGCGGGAACGGGAACTGTAGGGAGGGTTGGGATCCTCAGGTAGACATAGATTAGGGAGTCTGCTCTTTTAAGAGGTAGAAAAGAAGGGGCCTCTACCCTGCAGCCAACAGCCAAGCTGACAGCCTGTGATTCTGAGATCGGTTTCTTAGTAGTTACACTGAGCTGACAGTCTGTGGTTTTGACACTTGCCTCTAAAGGAAAGGGATAAAAAACAATAAGACTCCGCAAAATACAGAAATACAGGTGTTTGCTGAAATGACCTCGGTTACTGTCCTTTTGCAGAGAAACTGGATATTTCCCCTGGGAAAGGAATCTATAGACATAACATACACAAAAACTGACCATTCCTTGACTCTAGCCAAGGCTGTAACTGAAGAGGAAAACCCAAGATACCCCTTTTACTGAGGCCAGGAGCTTTATTCTGCAACTGTACATAGGGCAATTTGTATTCCATCAAAACTACAAATTCCTTAGCAGATGTAAAATGTTTCTTGCCCGGATGTGAAATTTTTGTTGGTGTCCTACTTCTGTAGGATCAGCCTGTCCAAAGGTCAACTTGGGGCTACAAGGCTGACAAATGTTCTGATAAAATGTAACACGTTAAGTTCTTATAAGTCCCAGAACTCCCCTCGCTATGTAACTATCCCAGGAATCCCCATGCTGTGTAACTTTCCTAGTAGCTCCCATGCTGTGTAAATTTCCCTAGGAACTCCCACTTTATGCAAATACCCATAACCTGTGAACCAATTAGCAGCTGCTAGCAGTGCAACCACTTGGAGCACTTGGAGTGACTCTAACAAAAGGAGAAGCAGCTCTAATCTCAGGGCCTTGGATTCTTGGGTGAATAGCCAGTCTGGGGACACCACTTTAATAAACTGAGTGAGTTCTCCAACTGTCTGAGAATGGCGCTTGGTTTCTTGACGGTCTAACTGCTGCAACACTTTGGCTGTAACAGAATGACGCTTCCAGCTACTTATGTCTGTTGGCACCCAGACACTTTTGTCTGAACACAGTACTTAAGAAACTAATAAACTGGGTACAGTGTGTGTGTGTTGTAGTTCTTGTTGTTGGCATTTGCTCTCTTGCCTGCCAAAGCCTGTCTCATGCAAGATTTTTGAGTGCTGTCCTTTGCCTAGTTGTATGGTAATGTATTGGACTATGCTCATATCTGCTGTACTTTTATAATAAACTTACTTTCATCTTTTAAAGTCATGATGTTGCTCTTCACTGTTGGTACGAATCTGAACCTCAACTTTCTGTGGCCATAACATAGATGTGGCTCTTTGCTGTTACTGCCTATGTGCCTATGTGCGGGCAACACTGTCCCTCCTAGTGCAGGCTGCCATGCTTACCCAAATTCCCCTATTAGCCGACAAGACCAAAACCCTAGCAATGAGCCCAATATCCAATCAATTCAGTGTCTGTCTTTACAAGGGTGGAGACAGGACCCCTACCTCATAAAACAGGACTACCACCCCAGATTTGGCAATATTCCAGCTCTGGACACCCCTACTCCTCTGGGTGGCTCTTTACCACTTCCTCTTGCAATACCTACAATAAAATTAATTTTGTCTTGTACTGGTCTTCTTTGACTTCTCTTCCTCTTTCTGCATTGGAGAGAGGGACTAGCCTGGCTAGGGAGAGTCTGGGGAACCCTAGAACCTAGACCCATGAAACATAACAGAGCTATCTGACTTTACATGCACATACCCTTACTAATTCTAAGCTGACCTTCTGTAAGTCCCCTCCTAACCAACCAGTTGCTCATCCCAGAAACAAGGACAAACTGGCAGAAAAAAGTCAAACAAATCCCACCAAAAAGAATGTACATGTAGGCAGGGGTGCTTGGTTTTTATTTATTTATTTATTTATTTATTTATTTATTTATTTATTTATTTATTTTAATGGTACATTTTAGATGTACATAGTGATAACATTCATGCTAGGGGATTTGTACTTGTACATGATGTATCTTGTTGCTTCTTTTTTCCCCCATTCCCCTCCTCTCCCTTCACCCCCTCCTCCCTCCTTATTTACAAAAACTTTGTTTCCATTTTTTCCTTCCATTTCTTATTTCTCTTGTCCTTCTGTTCCTTTCCCCCTTATCCTCCCTTGTTCCCTTTCCCATTTGGACATTTTCTTCCCTTTCCCAATATAATACATTTTGGTCTTTATTTACATTTTCAGTTTCTCACACCAGAGAAACAATGCAGTGTGTAAACATGTGTGTCCGATTTATTTCACTTAAGACTATGGTCTCAAGATGCATCCATTGACCTAGGAAAATCTCAAGCTTATCATTCTTTATGGCAGAGTAGTACTCCATTTATAAAAAAACCACATTTTCTTTATCCATTCTGCTGTTGATGGGCATTTGGGCTGTTTCAAAGATTTAGCTATTATAAACTGTGCTGCTATAAACATGGGTGTGCATATATCACTGTGGTATGATGCTTTAAATTCTTTTGGGAAGATACCAAGAAGTGGAATAGCTGGGTCAAATGGAATCTCTAGTCCTAGTTCCCTGAGGAATCTCCACACTGATTTCCATAGAGGTTGCAGCAGTCTACATTCCCACCAACAGTGGAGAAGGGTTCCTTTTTCTCCACAGCCCCTCCAGCATTTGTTATTGGCTGATTTGTTGGTAATAGTCCTTCTTTCTGGAGTGAGGTGGAATCTTAGGGTTGTTTTAATTTGCATGTCTCGAATGACCAGTGATGTTGAGTATTTTTTCATATGTCTGTTTGCTGTTTCTACTTCTTCATCTGAGAAGTGTCTACTCATTTCAGTTGCCCACTTTTGGATTGGGTCTTTAAATGTGGGGGGTCTGATTTTTTTGAGTTGTTTGTATATTTGAGCTGTCAGTCCTTTGTCCAAGGAATTGCTGGCAAAAATTTTTTCCCACTCTATGGGTTGTCTCTTTGCTTTTTTGGTGGTTTCTTTTGCTGTGTAAAGCTTTTTAATGAGATCAGATCTCAGTTGCTGATTCTTTGTATTATTTCCTGCAATATATATTAGAATGCAAATTGGATCAAATATTTGTGAAGGTGAAAAATTTAAGAACTTTCTCAGTTTTAACATGCACTGTCAAAATCCAGTGAAAATTCTTGATGTAGTGGCTACCTATTCAAGTAAGAAATCTGGAGAGCTGGATGTATATTAATTTTTCATAGATTAATCCTGGAAATACACTAATCGAAGTGCATGTCTTAAGGTACAAATGTGTTGTGTTTATTTGCACTACCTTCTTAAACTATAGCTTTGAATCGTGTATCTCTCTTGTTCACTCTCAAAAATAAATATTAAGTGGACATAATTTTGTGTAATCACTAGTCAGTTAAAGGTGCCTTTCAAAATAAAATTATGTGATAAGATGATTCTTGTTTATTTTGTACCATGTTAAGTACACAGTTGTATTGAAATGTATTCTTAGGTGGAGAGCAGGTTGAATATTTATGTAGTTTTTTAGCAACTGGATTTAATGCACCATTAAAAGATATTTTTGTGGTGATTTCCAAATATGGATGTATATTTCATGCTTCCTTCTCAACATAGAATGATTTTTAAACTGGATTTTATATATTTAATTATGATGTATGTTTTTAAAGAAGGTTTTTTTTGAATTTTTTAGCTGCTTTCAAACAACTTGATGATTTACAAATGTTATCTTTTCACTTTACTGAGATGTTATCTGTGTACCTCATATTACACATATAGATTAGATCGTTATAAGCTTCTGTGTATTTTCTTTAAATAGTGAGAGTTTGATAACATGTATAAAAATTTAGATGTTATTTTACCACATAAATCTTATTTTTCATGTTCATGTTGACTTGACTTTTATCTTTTTGTTGTCGCTGTTGTTGTTTTGGTTTTTTGACACAGGGCTTGAACTCACTATGTAGCTTTTATCTTTAGGATGGTTTTCTGTCATTCCTCATGGCAAAAAATAAATCTTGTAAGCATACATGTTCCATTTCCAGGGACAAACACAGGCCTTTTTTCAAAGAGCATGGGATAAATTTCAGTAATAAATCTCTCCATAAACTACAGATGATGGTGTGCTTTATCAGTAAAAACATTCTCAAGAGAATTTGTGAGAAGCATGGAAGTTTTTTTTAAGGAGAACCAATTGAAATTCGTCATGGTGAGACATCTGCTTCTATTGCACTTCACGAAGCTAAGAAAGCCATTCTGTCTTTGGTAACCATTACTTTTCATATCTTGGGATGTAAAAGAATCGAGTGAAAGGAAACCTAATTCATAAGAAGTGTCCATCAGTCATATTTTTAAAAAGAGATGAGTTTCGCTCATTTTATGATTCAGAATACATTATTTTATTAATTGCTATGGTTTAGATCTAAAATGCCTGACAAGATCCAATATCACTGAGTAGAGGAGGAGTCACATTGGAGATACTCACGGTGGATCAACTAAAACCTTTGGAAGCAGAGGAGGGACTTACCCTCATACAGAAAATCAGTTTAAAACAAGGTACATGCTTACTAAACAAAATGAAGTTAAAAACAGGGGAAGCAGTTCTGCCGGGGCTAGTCTGCACAACCCCTACCCTGGGTTATTCTGCAATAGCCATTTTGAGAACTACCCAATTAGCTGGAGGAGACCAAGCAGCACTGCAGAGACAAGTCTTCTATGATAGATTCGGGGTGGATGGGCCCTTTCAGCCCATTAGCCCCTCTCCAAACACTGAGGTAGCCGCACCCCTGCAACATCCTTGCCATTTCTCACCAATGGCAGGGGGAATCTTGCCCCTCCACTCCAGGCAGCGAGAGGATAAGTAAGTGAATGCTGATCGCCCAGTCCACCCAGCCAATTTTACCTGCCTAAGTCATCATCTGGCACCCTGAGTCAGTACTGGGCCTTCCTGAGCCCCCACAGAATGCCCCAGGTCAACTGGCGTTTCTGCCTAGCATCTCAAGTTGGTCTCATACCTGCCAGGTTCTCTGTCTGACACCAGACCCACTTGAGCTTACTCCTGGCACCCCGGGCTCACTTGAGTCTCTACCCACTGCCCATTGCCCTGCTCCTTCCCCAGTCCCACAGACGATCTCTATCTGGAATCCAGCATCAATCTACTGGGTGCTTGGGACCCACTTGAGTTTATGTGTAGTGTCCCTGTCTTGCCCAAGCCTCTGCCTAGTGCTAGGCACCCTGCACCCTCCCTAAGCACGCCGGAGTCTTCATCTTGCCCTGTGCCTCAGTCCAAGGTGCACCTGGGTCTCCACTGGGTGGCCCAGACACACCCGAGACATGGATAAATGAATGAGCCCAGTCCAACTCCTACCAAAGTGTCTGGTACTCAGCAGTGGTCCAAGGCCTCTCTGAGGCTTCACTTGGTGCCCTGGGACCAAATGAATCTCCACCCACCACCCTGCACCCACCCTCAGCCCCCAATAGTCTCCAACTGGCACCACACATTAGTGTCAGGCCCAGCTGGGTATCCATTGTGTACCTTGGGCCCACCTGAGGCTCTACCTGGTCTTTTGAGCTGGTCCCACCCCCAAAAGATCTCTGTCTGGCACCCAGTGCTGGTTCCAAGACTTTTGGAGTCTTTGCCAGGTGCATGTCCCAGGGCCACTTGAGTTCTTACCAAATGCCAATTACCCTGCACCCTCCTTAGGCCTGCCAGAGGCTCTGGGACCCCACATCAATCATGTACCCACCACTAACTGTGCTGGGCCCATTTAAGTCTCCATTTGGCACTTCAAGTAACCCCACAGCCACTAAAGTCTTCATCTGGCACCCTGCATCAACACTGGGCCCACCTGATTCTCCACTCAACATATCAGTCCAATTCCACACCCACCAGAATTGCTGTGTGGCACTAAGCACTGGTCCCAGGCCCACCTGAGGCTCCAACTGGTGCCTCACATCAGGAACATGATCACCAT
Source organism: Hystrix cristata (assembly GCA_004026905.1). Taxonomy (NCBI): domain Eukaryota; kingdom Metazoa; phylum Chordata; class Mammalia; order Rodentia; family Hystricidae; genus Hystrix; species Hystrix cristata. Next base: position 7,517 of record PVJO010030118.1, read on the forward strand.
GGAACCTTATTCCTGCCTGAGTTTCAACCTGGCACTCCATGCCTGCCCAGTCTGCTACAACTCCTTGAGGGAAAAGAATCTCTGAGATAAGACTGGGATCAGGATCACATTCTACCTGCTTACTGAAAGTGGAAAATTGAAAAGAGGAAAAATTCATGTGGCTGTGTGCAAGCAGACTGCAACTAAGGCAGGAAAGGAATTGTGTGAACACACAGGCTATGTATGCAGCACACAGACACATAATGCATGTATGAGCTCCAGTTGGAGGGTTTGAACTAGATATTCACTGGATTTTAGTTTTCTTTCTTTCTTTTTCTTTCTTTCTCTTTCTTTCTTTCTTTCCTTTCTTTCCTTCCTCATTCCGTTTTTTGCATTGATTTAATAGTTTGCCTTCTCCTTTTCCAATTCTTTTCTCCAATTTTAACATTTGTATCGATTTTACTTGATAATTTTTAATTGGTTTCTCCAACTATGTAATTCCTATCAAGTTTTTCTTCTTATAATCTGCTTTTCTCAGTCACCTCCTCTACTATTCTTATATTAATCTTCTGGCCACTGTATTCTATTCTTTTTTCTCTTTCTTAGCTTACCTAGACCCTTGTCTTCCCTAGCCTCTTTGTCAGTTTACAGGTTCCGACAATTTTGTAGCTATCCTCAACCCCAAATTACATCTCCTTCTCCTGTATCACATCCCCACCGGTACCTTCTCTAAACTCTAAACACTAAGCCTGCATCCCAAATATAAAATTCCTTCAACAGAACCTGGCCTCCTGTCAAAATATTTTTACTGAATATTATTTCTCACATCTAACTCTCTCCCTATTGACTCACATGCCTTTTTTATCCTCTCTTCCCTTTCCTTCTCCCTCTATATCATAGATTACTAATAACAATATAGTATAGGTTATAAAGTGTGTGGATAAAGAGTATAAGTGTAAAAGCATGGTATAACACATATAAGCAATATATGGTGAGACTCGTGGATGCTGCTGTAACCAGTGTTAACTTCCTCCTCACAGCATAGTATCAGGGCACAAACCAGTTAAATGAAATAGCTGAAGGAGTGTATAATATCTCTGGATAAATAAGGCAGCAAACATAGCTTCAAAGTACAGAATCTAACTTTAAAGACCTCATAAAGTACAATCGCTCCTCACTCTACTAGACCTCAAACCACAGCTCCAAAGGAATATATATATATATAATATAAATCATATATCATATATATGGTATATTACATCATATATGCAGGAACATGTGAAAACAAGGCAACAAAAAGCTCCTAAATTCTCCAAGATAGATTTAGGGGGCACTGCCAGAGAGGAAAGCAAATAAAAAATAATAGAGCTCTAGGCAAACTTCAAAAAAGAGATAAATAAAGTTGTAAGTTAAATGAGGAAACGACCCAAAAGTTTATGAAATTATCATTCAAAATGCTCAATGTGGATTCAGAAGAAATAAGCAAAAACTTGGAAGGCTAACCAAAATAGTTCAAACCATGAATGACAAATCACTGAAGATATAGAATCCAAGAAAATGTATCAGACAGAAATATCTGAAATAAAAGAAAATGCACAATTTATAAATTTCAGAAATGACCAACATGAAGACAAAGTGTCTGAAATGAAAAACTAAGTGGTAAACAAATGTCTAACATCTAGAATATACAAAGAACTCAAAAAAATTATACCTCCCAAATTTAAAGACCCAATCCAAAAATGGGCAATTGAAATGAATAAACATTCCTCAGAAGAAGAAATAAAAATGGCAAATAAATATATGAAAAAATGTTCAACACCACTAGTCATTCAAGAGATGCAAATCAAAACAACGTTAAGATTCCACCTCACTCCAGAAAGAACCGCGTATATGGAAAAATGAACCAATAACAAATCCTGGAGGGGCTGTGGGGAAAAAGGAACCCTCCTCCACTATTGGTGGGAATGTAGACTGGTCCAGCCACTGTGGAAATCAATATGAAGATTCCTCAAAAAACTACAACTGGAGGTTCCATTTGACCCAGCTATTCCCCTTCTAGGGATCTTCCCAAAAGAATTAAAATCATCATACCACAGGGATGTATGCACAACCATGTTTATAGCAACACAATTTGTAATAGCTAAGTCTTGGAAACAGCCTAAATGCCCAACGACAAATGAATGGCTAAAGAAAATGTGGTTTTTCTACACAATGGAGTACTACACAGCCATAAAAAGGATAAACTAGAGTCATTTGTATGTAAATGGATGTTCTTTGAGAACATACTTTTAAGTGAAATAAATCATACACTCATGAGTACACATCGAATTGTTTCTCTGACATGAGAAACCATAACTGTAAATAAGGACAAAGAGGTGTAATAGATATTATATAAAAGGAAGATAATATACAAAGGAGAGGAGTACTAGAAAGAAAGAAGGGGAAAAGCAGAAAGGCAACAAAGGAAAGAAAAGGGAAAGGGAAAATATGGAAAATTATGAATAAACCTGCTGTAAGTAGGGTGGGAGGGAACAGAGGGAGGGGTGGGGAAGAGGGGGGAGAACCAAGATGCATCATGTACAGGTACAAAATAAATGTGATGAATGTGAGCATTATATGTAAAATGTACTAATACATGTTCTTGGTTTAAAATAAAAAAAGAAAAAAAAAACTAAGTGGTAAATTATGACCAACTCTCACAAAAGCCACAAAGAAATGAGAGAATAAGAAAAAGTCATCTAGCAGTTTCTAGATGACACAAAAGGACAGACCTAAGACTACCTGAAGTTAGAGAAATGCTAAAAGATAACAGAGATGGAATTACTAATTTGTTTATAGAAATCATAACAGAAAATTTCCCAAATATGTGAGAAGAGTTCAGCATACAATTAAGTGAGAACACACCAAACAACTATGATGAAAACGGAAGTTCACCAAGACATGTCATTATTAAATTCCAGATGTTCAACAACAACAATAACACCAATAACAAAGAATTTCAAAAGCAGTCACAAATAAACATCACACATAAAACATCACACATAAAGATAAACCCATTAGAATTGCAAATTTCTTAGTACAAACTTATAGGCCAGAAAAGATTAGAGGGAAGTATTTCAGGCCCTATGAGTAAAGAACTTCCAACTGGTAAAACTGTTCTTCAGATAGATGGACACTTAAGAACATTTAATGAAAAGACCATCTCAAGGAATCTATGATTACTAAATCAGCAATTCAGAAAGCACCCAAGATTATCCCACACAGAAACGATATCACTGATATAGTTCAGATGGAATGAAAACAGCAAGCAATGTCAGTGGGTAAATAAGAGCAATAAATGACAGGAAAAGAAAAATAAAAGAGTAAAAGAGTTACCAACAGAGAAAGAGTGTAATGATAGTGACTAATCAACAACTTTCAGTAGTACTGCTCAACATTAATGGCCTCAAGTCTCCAATTAAAAGACATGGATTGGCAGACTAGATCAAACAACAGAATCCAACAGTCTGGTGCATTCAGGAAACTTATCTAGTCCAAAAAAGATATTTGTAGTCCAAATATAAAAGTATGGAAAACAACATTTCATGCACCAGGACCCATAAAAGAAGCAGGGGTAGCAATTTTAATCTCTGACAATGTAAACTTTGAGGTAAAACTCATGAAAAGAGGCAAAGCAGGTCAGTAAATAGTAGTTCAGAGAACAATCCTGCAAGAAGAGGTAACACATAAATATATATGTGCTGCATACTGGAGCATCTATCTTCATAAATCCAATACTGTTGAACATAAAATGCCTAAAAAATACTAATATGATCATAGTGACGGATCTTAAAACCACACTTTTTCCAAGTGATAGAGCAACTAAACAAACAAAAAAAAAATCAAAGAAATAGCAGAGCTGAACCACAATCCTGAACGTATGGACTTAGATATTTGCAGAGTATTCCGCCCTACTGCAACTGAATATATATTCCTTTCTGAAGCCCATGGTACTTTCTCTAAAACAGATCACATACAGTCAACGAATCCTACCTAAATGAATATAAAAGAATCGAAATCACCCATTGTACTATCAGACCACTGTGCAGTGAAAATGGAAATCAACCACAGAAGAAACCACAGTAATTTTAGAAGAAACTTGTGTATTAATAACACAGTCCTGACCAACCAACGTGTCATATGAGGAAAGCAGTTCAGCAATTTCTGGAAGATAATGACAATGCCTGTACAACACACCACAACCTGTGGGACAATGAAAATAGTCCTATGAGGGACAGTCATTGCAATCAATGCTCACACTGAGAAAACCGAGTGAGCCCCCAAAAATAACCTAATGAGGAACCTTAAGATCCTTAAGAAACAACAAGAAAATGATTCAAACTGAAATTAAGGAATAAAATCATAAACATTTGAGCAGAAATCAATAAAATTGAGGCAAAAAAACCCCCACAAAAGGTCAGTGACTCAAGAGCTTTGAAAGAATAACAAACATGCACAAACCATTAGCCAAACTTACAGAGAGAGAGAGAAATGACTCACATTAATGAAATTAGAAACGAAAAAGGTGAAATCACAACAGACACGATCAAAATTCAGAAGAGTGTTACTAACTACTGGAAAAATTTTATTCTAACAAATTGCAAAATGTTGAAGATATGGAAGATTCCTCGCCTCATACAAATTACTGAAGTTAAACCAAAAAGACAAAAATGCTGCAGAATCCAATTAACCAACAATGAAATGGAGACAGTGATAAAGAACCTACCAACTAAAAAAAGTCCAAGATACAACAGATTAGATTCTTTGCTGAATTCTACAAACCCTCTACGGATGTTATGTCACCTAGACTCAAGCTCTTCAAAGAAATTGAAAGGGGTGGAGTGCTTTGAACTCATTTATGGAAGCCAGCATCACTCTAATTCCAAAACAAGATTAAGAATCAAGTAATAAAGAAAACTATATGACAAACTCCTTAATGAACATAGATGCAAAAATCCTCAAGAAGTTATCAATAAATAGAACACAACAAATCACAAAAAAAAAAAATCATACATCATGATCAAGTAGATTTTGCCCCAGAGGTGCAAGGGATGTTTCACCACATGAAATCAATCAGTGTAACATATCACATAAACAGAAGCAGGTCAAAATCTACATGATCATATCAAGGATGCAGAAAATGCTTTTGACAAAATCCAACACTCCTTCATAATAAAAACCTTGAAAATTTTGGTATAGAAAGACCATTACTGAATTTGATAATGACAAACCAACAGCCAGCATCACATTAATTGGGAGGAAACTGAAAGCATTCCATCTAAAATCAAGAACAAGGCAAAGATTCCCACTTTTGCCACTTCTATTCAATAGAGTACTCAAAACATTAGCCAAAGCAATCAGGCAAGAGAAAGAAATAAAAGGGATACATGTAGGAAAGGAAGAACCCAAATTATTATTATTTTCCAAAAATGTGATACTATCCATAGAAGACCCAAAGAATTCCACCAAAAAACTCTTAGAATTAATAGCCAACTTCAACAATGTAGCAGGATACAAGATCAATATGTGTTTTAGTTAGGTTTTCTCTCATTGCTGGGACAAAATACCCGGCACCCAAAGTTAGGGGAAGAAAGGTTTATTTGGCTCACCGCTTGTAGAGGTTTCAGTCCACAGTCAGCTGGGTCCAAAGCAGGGTGGCATGGCAGACAGGCAGAAGTCAGCAAGGTAAGCAAAGTATGCAAGCACACAGCTAACCAGCTTCTTCCTGTATTTTATATCTTATCCAGGCTACCTGTCTTTAAGGTGGGCAGTACTCCCATCCTTAATCCTAATACCCTTAATCTTAGTGTCACATCCTTGATCCCAGAAGAACCATGCCAAACCGATCAGTGGGTTAATTTAGTAATCACACACTCTAGATCCAGCTATCTCTTACCATATGAGGCTTTGGGGGAACATCTAGACACAAACCATAACAATATGCAAAAAAGCAGTATCTTTTACACCAATAATGAAACCAATAAGAAATTATGAAAACCATATTATTCATGGTAGTGCCAGGAAAAATTAAATACCTAGAAATTAACCAAAGAAAAAGACCTCTACAAAGAAAATTGCAATATCCTGAAAAATAAGCTTTCAGAGAAAATTAGAAAGTGGAAAGATGTCCCCTGTTCCCAGATAGGCAGAACCAATATTGACAAAATGGCCATACTCTGAAAAATGTTGTACAGAATAAATGCAATCCCAGTCAAAATACTAATGGCATACTTCACAGATCTATAGAAAGCAATCTTAAAATTCATATGGAACCAGAAGAGATCTAGAATAGTAAAAGCAATAATTAGCAAGAAGAACAAAGTAGGACTTTGTTCCTGACTTCAAGGTGTACTACAAAGCAACAGTGATAAAAGTCACATGGTGCTGGCATAAAAACAGACATGTGGATCAATGGAACAGAACAGAAGATACAGAAGCATCCCCAGATACATTCTTCTATTCAATTTTGACAAACAGGCAAATAACATGTTTTAGAAAAAAAAGATAGCCTAGTCAACAAATGGTACTGGATATCTGTTTACACAAGATTTTTTTTGTTTTTTTTTTTTTTGTGGTGCCGGGGATCGAACTCAGGCCCTTGTGCTTGCACAAGATTTTAATTGGATCCATATCTCAAAATCAAAATGGATCGAAGATCTAAACGTTAAAACAGGAACATTGAAGCTACTGGAAGATAAAATAGAAAGATAAAACACTTGAAGTTATAGATGTAGGAAAGAATATTCTAAACAGAACATGAATTGCACAAGAAATAGCAATAAGAATGAACAAATAAATGATATTAAATTAAAAACCACCAACACAACAAAGGAATCAATTAGTAAAGTGAAGAGACAATCTACAGAATGGGAAAACATTTTACCCAGTTACTCCTCAGATAGAATACTAGTACCTAGAAAGAAGTGAAAAAAAATTAGACTACCTACTATAAACCCAATCAAGAAATGGGCAAGCAAAATGAATAGACACTTCTCAGCAGTACAAATGGCCATCAGATATATGAAAAAATGTTCAATATTTCTGACCACTAGAGAAAAGCAAATGGAAACAACACTAAATTCCACTTTACACCAGAAGAAATGCCAATGATAAAGAAGTGAAAAAAAAATGGTGGCACAGGGGTTAGGGATTTAGCTCAAGTGGTAGAGCACTAGCACAACAAGCACAAGCTCTGAGTTCAATCCCCAGCACACACACACACACACACACAAAATGCTGGTATGACTGTGATGAAAAAAGAACACTTCTACACTGTTAGTTGGATGGTAAACTAGTAAACTACTGTGGAAAGCAGTATGAAAATTTCTCAAAAAACTAAAATTAGAAATTTGACATGATATTCCCATTTTAGGTATCTTCCCCAAATACCTAAAGATATTATACTACTGTTATATATGCATACCAGTATTTATAGCATCACAATCCATAATAGATAAATCCTGGAAGCAGCCTGTACATTCATCAACCCAGGAATGGATTTAAAAATGTGATATCTATGCATGATGCAATAGTTCTTAGCTATAAAGAAGGACAAATCTGAGACATAGGAAAATGGATGCACCTGGAATATATATTGGTGAGTGAAATAAATCAAATGTACAAACTTAAATATTGTATAGTATCTTTCACTCGAGGAACACAAAATACAAAGAGTATAATAAAGGATGGATAGAAGGAAATGAAGGGACACTTCTCTTCTTTGCAAGCAGGGAGGTTCGAAGAGACTGAGGGCAAGGGGAGAGGGGAAGTAAGTAGAATTCAGATGTGCTGTGAAGTTATACTAATAACTTCACAGTATGTAAACATTATATGTCATGAACATAAGCTAAGATTAATAATACCAACAAGAATGAAAATAGGAAAAAATAATGAAAAGGAGGAAAGCAGATTTAGAGGAAGAGGGAGGGAGATGTGTAGGAAAGGGATCAAAAAACAGAAACTAAATGTATTATGCACACATACCTACCCCTCCCAGACAAATGTAAACTTCAAATACTACAAACATGTGCTAATAAAATACTGTAAAATACAATCAATTAAAAAATAAAATGTCTGCCAAAAATCTCATGTGTTTAAATGGTGAGTGGATCATACCTGGATTCATCCCTGAATCACTATACTCTTCCCTGGATTCAAGGTGGGCGGGGGTGTGGCTGGAGCCAGATTACTATGTTCATTACAGAGAAAGGTGTATTTTCCCACCCACTTCCTCCTAGTAAAAGCATCTAAAACAATGTCTGTTTTATAATAAAATGCTATCTCATGTAATCATAGAATATGCTGCAGCTCAGGCTGTGTTATCAATTTTTACATCCTTAAAAGTTTAGCTGACTCTACTCCAGTTCATTCCTGCTTCTTATT
>PVJO010030119.1:0-15873 GCA_004026905.1 Hystrix cristata
CCTCTCTCCACAGTGGTGATTGTTTTGCTTTGCTTTTGCTCGTATCTTTGCAAAAATAAAGCAAACACCACTACAAAAAAAACACAGGAACATGTTTGTTTTACAAAGTTTACCTCCTTGCAAACAAAAGTGAAAAAGAGTCAACCAAACATCAAAAAGAAATCAGTTAGAAATCTGACCTTGGGTAAGTAGAAATGTAGTTTAAAATTTTAATCACTGATACAAGCAGGATGTGCCTAGCTTTCCTATTATAACACTCTTGACTATACCAAGTTTATTGAAACCGTTACACATGAGGTTTAAAATAGAAAGTTACTAGTTATCTATCCAGACTTTTCTCCAAATAGATGCTATGAAGTGTCTATGTGGAAATCTAAAGAGGCAAAGGTGCAACAAATTGAAGCTTAGACTGACATTTTAGAGAGAGAATTGTTTCTAAAATCTACTCCAAGATTATAGTTAAGATCCTAAAATAACCAGCTACAAAATATATATCCACACAACCCCAATGGGTCAAACTCCAAAAAAGAGCTAACCTAGAAAGTAACAAGAAGAAATACGTTTGTACTGCTTTCCAGGGTAAATTGAGAAAGTAAAGTGATAAGACCAATATTGAAGAGCCTTCCCAGATCAATCACTTGCTTGACTTTTTTATCCGCATAATCCCCAGTGTAAATCCCTCTGAAATTGCAGGAGATAAACTGAAGAATTTTGAGAATCAGGAAGCATGACCAAAAAGAGAAAAAGAAATCGGTGCATATGAGGAAATGTAACAAATGTTATTTTATTTTACTCACCTCTAGAATGAGTGACCCACTATGGGGGATGTAATTTTTGTAATCTGAAATTATCCCATATTTCACAATCTGAATTATCTTCCTCAAAAAGAAGTTATGCTTAGGTTGGGCATGGTGACAAACATTTGTTATTCCACCTGCTCATGAGGCTAGAAAGAGGGAACGAAGATCACTTTCCTCCCAGGAACTTGAGACTAGCCTGGGCAACATAGCAAGACCCCTTCTCAAAAAGATTCTGATCATGTCAAACACAAGGCAAGGAGACTTCCTGGCTACACAATCATATCCTTTCAATGCTTTCAGAAAAATATATCCTTACCAAATTCTTTCACATTTCATATTCACTGGGGAAAGAGATGAAAGGAAATCAATGGAACTGAGGAAATAGAGACAATATTTGTGAGATGCTAAATATCCTTAACATTAATTAAAGATTACTCATAGGCTATTTACCAGACACCTCACCCTGCTAAATCTCACCTAGAATCCAGTTTCTAATAAAAAGAAAATTTTGTTATCATCCAGCAATACTCTTTTTTTCTAAAGTATATGATATTGTTCAAGGGGTCTCAATCTTTTCGGATCCAACATTCCTCTTTTCAATTAAATATTCCATAAAAGCCCCTTAACTCTCTACAAATAAAATTAAAAGATAATCTGTTATTCAAAGGTAAATGACAAAGAAGGAACTGACAATAAAACAATAAGCTTCTGATAATTTGTTGCATGAACTCTTCTACACAGTGCAGACTCTGTAGTGTTCCTGCCTGGGATATTGCCATTGCAGGAGCACTCCTCCTCAATCATTATGACAACCAAATCCTTCCCCCTACATTTCCAAAGGCCCTGCCAGCCCTGAGGAAAACAACTGATCTAGCTGGTTTGCAAAGCTGTAGATTTACAGGTCAATTTTGCCATCCTTGCATCAAGGCCTCATTCCTTAAAGAAAGGAATTCAACATCATATGCTTGGTGTTATATAATTTCAACATTTTTATGGCCTGAATACAAATGGATGGGGGAAGAAAGGATGGCGGGAGGGTGGACGGGGGGATGGGAGGACAAAGAATTGAAGGAGAAAATGATGAAAATGGAGCTTTTGAAAATCAGAAGGAGACCAAGAGTTGGAGGAAGCAAGGAGAAAGGAGAAGAGTCAAGAGGGTGGAAAAAAAAGGAATAATTAAATTGTGTTATGTACATGTACCAAATCTCCATGATAAATGTAATAATTAGGTACAGCAAACATGTACTAATAAAAAATTAAAAATTTTAAAAACAGTGTCAATAGTGAACAAAACTCTGAAAATGATTTTTGAAATCATATAACATCAAACATACGACTATCTCTAAACATAGAGCTTGCAGCAAGTATATAATAGATAATGGACATTCACATAATGTACAGATAACTGAATGATTTTTCATCCAGATTTTTTTTCAGTTTGATAGACTAGAGTGGAAGTATACATCTGATGCTAGTCAGTAAATATTTAATTCTAGAATATGGACGCCTCCAATACACAGAAAAAGACTGCTTTTGTCTGAAGAAGTTTGCATTTTCATGGTTTCAGATTCCCCAACAAAATCTTGCCTTTTTTTGAAATGTGTCACATTTCTAAGATAGCATTCATTCATGTATCCATTTTTTCATCAATTCCTCAGAACCTTACTGGACACGTCTTATGACTTGTCACACTTTGAATCACATAAAAATTAATGACATGGCCAATTGTCTCAGGTACTTCATTTCAACATTCAGGAGTCAGGCAGGAAAAATAATTGCAGTATATACAATGCACCAATAATACAGTTCTATATTAACTTCAGAATGAGCAAGACTTAGCCCGGAGAACAGGTTTCGGAGTCAGGTTGACAGATTCAAATACTTCTATCTATCTATCTATCTATCTATCTATCTATCTATCTATCTATCTATGACAAAGTTCCACCATGTGCTCAGATTGGTCTCAAACTCCTAGACCGAAGCAATCCTCCTGTCTCAGCCTACTGGGTAGCTGAAACTACAGGAATGCATCACCAGGTCTAGCACGAGTTAGCTTTTCTGTGCTTCATTTTCATTAGCTGTAAAATAGTAATAAAAATACTACCAATAATTTTGTCTACATCATAGTGTTATTTTGAGAATTAAAAATATATGGAATTTAGTTAGATTGAACTCAAGTGGTTACCATCATTATTGTTACAACTGATGCAGAAAGAACTTTATTTTAACATACTGAAAGACAGCAATGGAGTTTCTTGGTAATGAGAATTTTGCTCATCACCTTAACTATTTATAGTTATCCAAAATAATATTATCTTCCCTCTAATTCCTTTACCAGTTATCAAGTGTTCTGGACAAAATCCAAAATCTACTTAAAGATAGTAAAGCAATCTTAATTAGCTGTTAATAAGAGAATAAAGAAGTTAGAGATTTTTTATTCTTGCTCACCACTGAGACTCGAGACTACATAAAGCCTAATGCATGTAGTAAAGTCTCAATAATTACTTGTTAAATGAATGACTGTATTAATGGGACACCATTCAGTCATCAAAAATATATACCATTATGTACATAGAAAAAATTAAATACTAAATGAAAAATAGGCAGAAACTGGAAGAGGATGATCCCTGTTTTTGTCTTGTAACGGTTTACCTCTTTATATCAACATACAGGCACAAATTCTGGGAAACTGCATATTACAACAGAAGTGCTATTTGTCTCCTAGTAATAAGATTATAGTTGTCCTCTACTCTACTCTGTAATTTACTGAATTTCAATATATCTTTTTCAATGAATATATGCTACTTTCATGAACAGAAAATAAGAGAATAGTTACACTATTATTTAATGGAACACTAATGAGCAGCTAAATAACCAAAGGTAAAGTAAATAAGAAGGGTAGGAGGAGTCAAAAGAAAGGGACAGAAAGAGGAAAATGAGAAAATCAAAATATATCATGTACAGGCACAAAATCCATACGATGAATATGATCATTATATATGTCTAAAATGTACCAATAAAATTTTATTTTTAAAATAACTAAAGGTAAAGAGAAAAATACAGTCATAAAAATTAAAAAATATTCATTCACAAACACGGCCACTGATGCTGCCCAGAACTGTCTATTACACAAATTAATGTTTAAACAATATACTGACATAATAAATTGGTTGCATTTTTGTGTTCTCAGTAATTATTTCTACACCCGCTTTATGTATCCACTTTGATTGCCACAAGAGCTAGTCTTATGATTCTAATCTCACCATTAAGAATATGTTATTGCTAGTCCATAGTAATTAACCATTTCCAGCTCATTGTCCATTCCATCTTTGTTCAATTTTTTTATCCCTTGCATTTACTTCTCTACTACTTCAGAACTTCCCTGTAACAAGAGTCAATCAATATATTTATCCTTATTTACACAAAGTATTATGAATTAACCAAATACAAGGACTTTCAAGAAATGCGATGGTTAAAATTCTCAGAAGTTTGCTGCCTCCTTCCAGCAGATGAAAACTAAATTGCATGACCTAGCTTGTAGGTTGAGGATAAAGTATAATTACTATGAAATGGCAAGTCAACTATGAAGCAAACATAGAAGGTGAATTTTGCATTTGAAGAACTCTTCTATTGAAAGTTTCATGCAGAGTGCATAAAAGAGGACTGAATTTAACACTTTGGTTTACTGACCTATTGAACACTGCAATAAAAAAGTGAATTAGAGCATTCAAGGAAGAATCATTTTCTTTGTAAAGATCACAGTCTTAACTGAAATTTCCAATGCATCGTGCCACAAAAGGACAGCTTGACAGAGCAACAAATACTGCTCTCCGTATGTCATCAGAAGCAGTGTTTTGACAGTACATGGTGTATTTTTCAGTTCTACTGAGACCTTCAGGATTATATTAAAGGAAGGATTTTGTCTTGTTTCCATGGAAACTATAACTACTCTGTAAGCCTGTTAAACAAGACAGTTTGCAATATGGTATCTTATTCAAGATGAATAGTCCTTGCAATACATCATTGATAAATTTTTCTATCTGGATTTCAACATCTGCCCAAGGAAATTCCAAATCTGTGATGAGTCTGCAATAAAAGGATCAGCCAAGCCACACTGCAAACAACCTCCACTACACTCCAGTTCATATGCTGGGAATCAGAATGGCCGCTACCTCGAGAAAAAGGGGTTCTGCCCAGAATCCAGCAATAACAGTTTCACTTTGAACAGCTAATGAGACATTTGCATTTTCTTAACTAGCTTTTATTTGCATTTCTTTTAATTTCTCACTTTTCCTTACTGCAAAGGGATTCATCCATTTTAAATTAAATTGATTTAAGCCTTAAGAAACAGAAAATCCGTGTTGTGTCATCTACCTGCTGGCTGCAAATATTTATGCACATGCACTAAAGTGTGTCAGTGTCATGTGGTGTTATATCAGCAGTACCTATCACAACAGATAGGCTGAAACACAGTGATATTAACATAACAATATCAGTCACCACTTTTATTGAATAACAGCTATATCTTACCTATTGTGCTTAATACGTCACATGAACTATTTCATTTAATTCTTATTACAGCCCTAGGAGTAGGTACTTTCATTAGTCCCAATGCAGATAAGGAAACTGATATCTAGTGAGGCTAAGAAACATGTTCCATGTCATACTGTTAGTAAACAGCAGAAATGGAATTAAAAGTTTAGTTTGGTTCCAAATCCTGTGATCATAACATTGTGTTATTCTGAGTATTATCAAATCAGTAAATAATTAATTAATGATGTAACTGATCTGTGTCTTTTTGTTTCTTTATCTCTAGAAAAAAAAGGGAGAAGCAGCCTAATCCATAGGAGGCTTGTAACAATTCCATAGTTCACTTTATAAGTCATAAAGAACTATACATTTTTTTTCGATTTAATTGTGTTTTAATTTTTTTTAATTTTTTACCAAAAACATGCATTGGTACATTGTATACATAATGATCCCATTTATCATGGTTATTTTGTACCTATACATGATGTATCTTGGTCCCCTCCCCTTCCCCCACCCCTCTCTTCCATTCCCCCCTTTCCTTATTTATAGCAGGTTTATTTACATTTTTCCATTTTTTCTCTTTTCCCTTTCTTTCCCTTTTCCTTTCCTTCTTTTCCCTTTCTACTTCTCCTCTCTTTTGAATATTATCTTTCTTTTACCTATTATCTATTATGCCTTTTTGTCTTTATGTACACTTTTGGGTTCTTATATCAGAGAAACAATTTGACGTGCACTCATGAGTGACTGATTTATTTCACTTAAGAGTATAAGAACTATACAAATTTTAGCATCAATATTAACTATTACTAGATCTCTGCCTTGGTAAACCAGAACATATCAGCATACAACAAAAGAACAGTATTTGAACTTCTTATTTTTTGCGTGTGGGTAAAATGCTTTTAATACTAATGTCTTGAGAGCATCATATAGGTAGTGAATTGCAAAGAAATATATAAGTAGCTTGAACATTAATCCTAATTACAACGTAGTTCTTTTATATATTATTTAACCTTTTCTCAGAACCAGGACATACACATTTGAGGACCAAGAAGAGTCTCCACAAGACTAAGGACATCCTTTAACCTGAGATAGTTGCAACTGCAAAGCAAAGAGGAACCAAACCGTTGCTGTAGTCACTGGGGAGGGCCTGTGTTTCTACTGATTACAAAAATTCAAGGCAGAGCTGGGGAAAGTGGGGAGGCAGTTCATGAGCACTTTAACAACATTTGTTGATTAATTGGTGACATAGCTGATGATGACACATATCCTCATACACACAGGCCGTTGAGTTCCAGTCTGACCCTGGCACTAAGGTCAGCTGACTCTTTCTAAGACAGCTGACTTGTGTGAGCTATTATTCTTTGCTGGCCATCATACTGCGCAAGTGATACCCAGGTACTAGGCTGAGTCTGTGATCAACACACATGGCCCAGGAGCCAGGCTGGGGCAGCAGGCAGTGAACAGATCCAGCTGCAGCTTCCAGGGTCACTGCTGATTGGTGATGTGGTCTTTGACTATCTATGTAGTTTTTGTATAGTTTGGTTCCCTAGTTTGTAAAATAAAAATAATAACACTGCCTCTGTTGAGGATAAAAAGAGAATGTGCCAAGAGTGACACGCAGAAAAAGCTAATCAAATCTTATCTGTCTTTACTGTATGTATTACCATACTTTAAAAGCCCAAATGAATCTTTACGTCTTCAGTTGATTCTCTGACTTTGTGGATTGAGACATCTTTTGGGCTGAGGAGACTATCATGCACATGAATAAAGTATTTCAAACATTTTTTTAAATGGTGTTTGGTTTTTCCCATGTTTTGCTTATGAGATACTCTGTATACAACTAGGCACGAGGAAGATAATGAAATTTCCTCTTCAGAAAATTCACAACATTACCCAACATATAGTAGATGTTTAATAAATACCTGCTAAACATAATTTCATTAAAAGTGGCATTGAAATTTGGTTTCTTGGAGTTGCAGTAATAAATGTACAGTTTAAGATCTAAAACCGAAATTTTAGTGAATGATCTTTTTATTATTCACTAATAATAAAATTCACTAACTTGTGGGCAGAATTTCTTGTCCATAGCTAGAAGAAGGAGCGGGACCCAACATCAGCGGCAATTACAAAACAATGCAGATTGGGTATTTTACCACCAAGGACAACTGACTCTAACTCATAGATGACTCTTTCCCTGCTTGCAGATGATGGAAAAGCATTATATTCATCACACCAAGAAGTGGAACTTGACACCATTAGGACATAATCTTTGGGAAACTGATGCTGCCAAAACCATGGTCCCACATTTCAACTTTATTAGATCACGAAATTTTAGAATTGAAGTGATTTTAAGGATGAATCTTTATCTAACACCCACATTAACTGATAAGCAATCTGAAGTCCAAAGTGTCTAAGAGGCCTTCTGTGATTACTCAGTGATACCATGAGGGCTAACAAAATAGTAATGATAAAAGCCCCACATTGTGTTTACTACATGGGAGAACTCCATACCATTTTCTAAAAAGAAAGAACCATAGATTTGAGAAAAGTTCTTGCCTCCATCTGCAGAAAAAAATTCTTGATATGGCAGGAAAACATCCTGGGGTTTCTACTATCAGGATTTTTTCCAGCTTTATCAAAATAGAATTGACAAATAAAAATTATATATATTCAAGGCGTATAATGTGATTTGCTATGTATACATTATGAAATGAGTAGTACAAATTAGCTACCACATCCACAACCAAATGTTACCATTTGTATGTGGGAGGGTGAAGACATTTAAGATCTCCTTTCTTAGGAAATTTCATATAAACAATATACTATTATTGACTATAGCCACCATGCTGTGCATTGGTTCTTTATCCATTAGTCAGAGACTTGAGGTATTGAAATAATGGAAACTGTTTCCCTTAAATATCTGCCTGCAAATATTTGACATGCACAAACAAGAGAATTCAAATAATTCTTGTACAGCACATGTTAATTTAAAGGAGTGTGGTTTTTGTGATAGTTAACTATCAATTTGAGTAAGAAACGCCTTACTAAATTAGATCAGCATAGTTCTGAGTGCAGCCGAGAGGATTTACAGAAGACAGAAGACCCACCCCATGGCAGCTTGTTGCCTGAAAGGTGTAAAGGAGAAACGAAGAAGGAAGTTCACTTGTGTTTCTTCAGAGGAGCTCCAGTCTTCATCTTTGTCTTGGACATCGTCTCCTGGCTTCCAGCCCAAACCCTTCAGCCTTCCATCGCAGATCTTTTGGCCTCCTAGTACAGAATTGCACAGGACACCACACTGGGCTCCAGGCCTTCAGATGGATCCTGCAGCGCTCCAGCATGCACACTGCTCTTTGGCACTCTTCCACACCTGACTTTGTGGGTGGACTTTGTAAGTCAATCTTATAAATTCTTATATATTTGTATAGCTTGTATTAAATCCATTTCTCTAGGAAGCACTGACTGATACAGGTTTGAAAGAGAGCATCCTATTATTTTTACAGTAGGGAAGGGCAGCATGAAATGTGATCACACAGTCCTGTGAGAACAGATAAATGAAACAAAGCTGGGAGTGAAAAGTCACTGGCTTCCTGTCCTTACATCTATCTTCCTTCCTAAATCTTTTCCTAAAGACATAAAAGAGTATGTGCCTGGGGAAATATGGCATCAAAAACTCTAAGAAATATGTGGCAAATAAGGTTATGCTAATTCTCAGCTATCCTGACTTTTCGGAAACACTTCGGAAGATGCTAAATCATCTCAAATTATGTTAAGCCTCATTACTGTGACTGTCTCGGGGGAGAACATCCCCCAATGTTCTTTGTGATGTTGCTGGCACTTCTGGGAATGAAACTCCCTGCAAAAGAACTATACAGTCTACAGCAGACTGTGCTATAGCAGATGCCTTGAGCTGCCAGTGTGTTGGATCGATTTTACTCTACCACCACTGTTTTACAGCACTGAAGAATGAAGAAATTAGAGAGGCAATAAATTTGAGACTTCATCTATTCAAATAAATTTTATTATCTCATCCATTTTTTAAAGTCCTGCAGTGAGAGCTATTTTTGCCATCCCTCCAGCCATCTAATCTTAATATGCATCCTTTCCTATCCCTTCCTGGTGATTCCCCTCCCTCTTAGTAGCTTAATCTCTATACATTTTCCAAATGAGCAAGGTCACTCTGGACTCCATGGCTTTGCTAGACAGTTTCCATTTCCTGAATAGATCTGCATTCTTATTCCATCAAAGTCACACTGCATATAAATCATAGGGTCCAAAGGCCTCAAGCAGCCTTCCACCCCATCTCACTCCTCAGCAGCAGCCATCTTACCTCCAAGCTGTTTGCGTATTGTGACTACCTCTACAGCCCGAAATAATTTATGCATTACTGCTATCTTTTGAAATTTAAACAACGTCTACAGACTTGTTTTTACAGTAAAGAAGAACTTTAGTTCTCTGGTTATATCCTGTGTTTTTAATCACAACTTTTAGGCATTATTTGGTTGTTTTAAAATTGTTTGCACTGAACAAGTCACAAGCCATAATTGTGGATACATTCTTCTACATTCTTTTCTCTTTTTTTGTAGAGTTAAGAATTATCTCATTCTATCCTTAACTTCATTTTCTTAATTTCTCAATTTTCTTTCTACAGCCTCTGAAAGCTCTATAAAATATTGCCTAACAGGATTTTTCTCTTGGTCAAATCTGTCAGGTAATTTACTAAACACTTTCTTTTCCTTTTGCTGATCTAGTCTGGACTGGTTGGCTCTAGTCCTAGGGTGCAGCAGTTGACCTTTCCACTATTCTGTTGGGTTCCTTGTTTCCCTAGTCAGTCTGTCTTCCTTCCTCTTTCTTTAGTCTTCAGTTCAATAAAGCACTTGTTCCAGGATCCTCTAGAAAGAGTATTTTGCAGAAATATTTTTGAAATCTTACCTGCCTCAAACATTTTTATTCTACCTCATACTAGATTGATTATTTTACTTCATATAGAATTTTATGTTAAAAATCATTTATCAGAATTTGAAAACTTTCTCCATCCAACTTTCTAATGTTGGTATTGAAAACTACAGTGCTGTTTGGATTCCCAGCCCTTGGTATATGATCTATTTATCTTCTATCTAGTATTTTTTGAAATCTCCATTTAACCGTTGTATCTTGGAAATTCATGATGACATGCCCCAGGGTGGATCTTTTTGTTCATTAGGTTGATAACTCAATAAGCATTTTCAATCAATATATCTCTGTTTTGTGACATGGAAACTTCTCGTATGATATGTTGACTTCTTTCTTTGCTCTCACTCAACTTCTGCAGTTTTTCATTTTCATATTAGGCTCTAGGACTGATCTTCTTTGCTACCACCTCTTCTACTGTCCAGTTCTTTTTTTCTACTTTCAGGAGATTTCGCATGTTTAATACCCTCTTCACTATTGCTTATTTTTCTTTCTGCAATTCCTATAGGCCAATATTGAAATATCTAATTTTCTTAATTTCTTCCTTATATTACTTCTTTGACTTTTTAATCTAATTTCCATGACATGTTCAACTTTCACATTTTTGCCATTTCGTTTAGAGTTCTTTAATGTTATTTGATCATCTACCCTATAGTATCCTAAATCTTACTGATGAATACCAGAGAAGGTATCATCTCTCAGGTTATTAGTTATAGACTACTGTTACTTCTATTCTCTGCCTTAACTTCTAGGTCTTTTTCTAACTATAGTTTATTTTGGACTTTTAATGATCTGGAGCTGTCTGGGGCAACAGGCTGGAGCCTCGCCTTTCAGTTTTTCCATTTTTATGCAATCCTCAATTTTAGACTTGTCATCTCCTACCTAGTCCCTTTAAGATCTGTTGTATCAGAGCTCTGCTAATCTGGTGACAGAAAAATAGAGTAACTATCCAAAGTGAGGATGGTCACTCCTTACACAAATTTTCCAATAACCTCATTTTTTCCTCTACCTCTATTTTTGCTCTTTCTTGGCACCAGGTACATTCAATTACTGAAGCTTTTCTAGGGATCTCTGGAGTGAGCTCACTTATTTCTCATCAGCAGTCTCTCTCTATGCCCCTAGGCTTGGCCCCTACCCTGCCACCATGTTACCTACCATCTATCTGCCTTTTATCCTCATATGCTCTTTTAGAATTATAGATACCCATGTTTCTTACTCTCCTTGGTTTGTCTTATATTTTGTATTTGTTTTTTTTTTTCTGAGAAGAGGCAGTATTATCCTTTTGTACACTTCTTTTTTTTTTTTTTTTTTTGATATTTTGAGACAGGGTCTCGTTTGTAGTGCAGGCTGGCCTCGAACTCAAAGTAGTCCTCCTGCCTCAGCCTCCCGAGTGCTGGGAATACAGGTGTGAGCCATCACATCTGGCTCTTTCTATTATTTTAAAACCATTACTCCCCTCCATAAACTTTTAGATAATACTCTGACTAATATTTTCCTTTCTCTTCTCCCAAATTTTAAAGTCAGAGCATAAGTTACCACTGTGGTATCCCCAAGTGGGTCAGACCTTATCTGTGTCATTTCACTGTGCTCTAGCACACTTATAAATGGCATCATTTACATTCCTCTTCCAGAGGGACCATTCTAGAAATACATTGGCTGCTTTAGCTGGGTGTAGGTGGCAGCCCAGAAACAACTCAAAAGCCCTCATGGAAACTTCTTAGGGGCTGATGTATTAATACCCCAGCTGACTCCTCTCCTTGGTTGAGGTAATAGTGAGGTGTGTGATACATCACTTTTTCACAGCTTTTCCGCAGTAGTAAGCTCCAGTTGCTTATAATGGTTGCTGGCTTGAAAAGACAAATTCCTTTATAGGGAACCAAATCTGAAACAATTGGTAGCAATAAAGATCTTTATGAATTGGATCGCTCAAGGCCAGAAGACAACAAGAACTGCATTACTATTAACAAGTAAGTTTTTGATGACATAGCATGCTATGTCATCATCAGTGACTCGTCTGTTGCAGACTGAGACAGGATTCTGGTAGAAGGAGATTCACTGACCTGTGCTGTCTCTCCAGAACATCAAGTGCATGGTAATTCTATTTTTCTTTTTTAACCAAGAATATGTATTGGTACATCGTAAACATAATGATAACATTCATCATGGTTATTTTGTGCCTGTCCATTATATATCTTGTTTTTCACCCTTCTTTCCCATCCCTCCCTTCCATTCCCCCACCCTTCCCTATTTGCAGCAGGTTTATTTACATTTTTCCATTTTTTCCCTTTCTTCTTTCTTTTCTTTTCCCTTCCTACTTTTCCCCCTTCTCCCTATCTAGTTCTCCTCTCTTTTGAATACTATCTCTTTTTTTTTACATAATATCTATTATACCTCTTTGTCTTTATTTACACTTATGGTTTCTCATATCAGAAAAACTATTCGATGTGTACTCATGAGTGTCTGATTTATTTCACTTAAGAGTATATTCTCAAGATGCATCCATTTATCTACAAATGTCTCTAATTTATCCTTTTTATGGCAGAGTAGTACTCCATCATGTAGAAATATCACATCTTCTTTAGCCATTCATTATTTGTTGGACATTTAGGTTGTTTCCAAGACTTAGCTATTATAAATTGTGTTGCTATGAACATGGTTGTGTGTATATTGCTGTGGTATGATGATTTTAATTCTTCTGGGAAGATACCAAGCAGAGGAATAGCTGGGTCAAATGAAATCTCTACTTGTAGTTTTCTTCGGAATATCCACACTGATTTTGACAGTGGTTGGATAAGTCTACATTCCCACCAACAGTGGAGGAGGGTTCCTTTTTCCCCGCAGCCCCACCAGCATTTATTATTGGTTGATTTCTTTATAACAGTTGTTCTTTCTGGAGTGAGATGGAATCCTAGCATTGTTTTGATTTGCATCTCTTGAATGACCAATGATGTTGAACACTTTTTCATATATTTATTTGCTATTTTTATTTCTTCATCTGAGAAATGTTTATTAATTTCAGTTGCCCATTTTGGATAGGGTCTTTAAATTTGGGGGGAGTTGACTTTTTTTTGAGTTCTTTATATATTCTAGATGTTAGACCTTTGTCTGAGGGACAGCTGGCAAAAATTTTTTCCCGGTCTGTGGGTTTTTGCCCCACTCTATTGATGATTTCTTTTGCTGTGCAAAAGTCTTTTGGATGTGGTCCCAAGCACTGATTCTTTGTATTTTGTCCCGTGCAGTCCGGGTTTCGTTCATAAATTTTTTTCCTACACCTGTACCTTTGAGCCTTCTTCCTTTTCTATTCTCCAGTAGATTTAGTGTTCCTGTATTAATGTTTAGATCTTTGACCCACTTCGACTTTAGCTTAGTACATGGTAAGAGACATGTATCTAGTTTTAGTTTTTGGCATGTGGCAAGCCAATTTTTCCAGCACCATTTGTTAAAGAAGCTATCTTTTTTCCAGTGAGGGTGTGTGGCTCCTTTGTCAAAGATGAGATATTTGAGTGTGTTTGGATTTGTTTCTGCATTTTCTAGCCTTTTTCATTGGCCCTTGGACCTATCTTTGTGCCAGTACCAGATACATGGTAATTCTTAAGCCAGGAGTTGGGTTGCTCTGATGACATCAGGTGTGGCACTGATGACTGAAAATACCAGGCTCAAGTCATACCAGCTAAGGTCCCAGTGGTAATCCAAATACAGTATACTCTCTAAGAATGATGAAAAGAATGTTCACTTTCTGCTCAGTTTCTCAGCTTCTTATCCTGAATCAAAGAATCAGTAAATATTCTGAGAACATAAGTGGTGTAGAGAATGTCAGCTCATTTTACCTGTGGGATGGTCACTCTTCAAATTCTGACTGCCTCAGCAACTCTCCACTGCCTTCAACAGATTATTTTCTTTGTTTTACCTGTCCTTGTTCTTGTTGCTCCAGTGAAATACTTGTCTGCTATAAACTGCTCTTTCATAACTGTTTTTTACATTATTTAATCTCTCTTTATACAAACTTATCCTTCAAAGTCAGGCATAGCAGTACATACTTGTAATCCCTGTACCGTGCAAGGCTGAGGCAAAAGGATCACAAGTTCAAGCCCAATCAGGGGAACTTTAGTGACTTAATGACACTTTGTCTCAAACTAAAAAAAGTTTAAAAGGGCTGGGGATGTAGTTCAGTGCAAAGGCCCTGGGTGTAATCCCCAGTATTACACACACAATAAAACTTATTCTTCCATATTTCAAGTAATTTTACCAAAAATCATTTATCATGTATACTACAAATTATACAATAATTATACTTACAGTGGACTTAGTTTTGTAGGACATTTGAAATTATGTAGGATATAAAACAATTTTTACTCTGAGAAATTATACCAGATTCACAGACTATTTATCATCTCAAGCTCACTGAATGCTAATATATTCTTGATCATTATGGTAGCCAAAGATTTCCCTACAAATTTACAAATTCCCCCTCAACTAATCAGTGTCATTTCCCTAATTACCAGTGGTCTGTGACAACCATGATAACCCCTAGCCAGTGATTGTTTGGGGAAATTAAACATAAGGCAATGAGCATTGCTATGGGGCAAGTTAATGATCCAGAAGTAGGCACATGCTGTAAATTGACCAAAATAGACAAAAAGTGACTGTTTTTATCACTGTCACATTTCCTCCCCCTCACCTCCCACTAAACAAGGAAGCACATACTGTAGTCTTATTGTAGAATTAATGTAGGTGCCCTGTCATTACCACAATAGGAATTATACATATGTTGGCACCAGCTCTATGAATGATAGACTGGAGAGGCAGAAAATATGCTGGGTTCTTGATGCCATCTTTGCCTTGTTAAATCAACCAACATTAAAGTTTACCCTTTCTCCAGACTTCTAACTATGTAAGATAGCTCCGTTATTGCTTAAGACACTTTGAGAAGGCTTTCTCTAACTTGCATTTGAACCACACAAGCAGGGAAAGAAGTTTGGCCTCCTATACTATGCCAAATAATTCAGGTCTGTCTCTAAATTACATGATCGACTCAGAAAAACAAAGTCCCTGCCTTTCATCCTTATAAAGCAATTTAGCAATCCCCTGTGGGGCCAATTGAGCATGTACTTTTGGACGTCTCATCCCACCTCGGCAAAGCGGCTTAACAAAAAATTACTGCCAATTACATATATCATCGTCTCCTAACTTCAGAGTATACTGTGCCTCATCTCCTTACACTCATGGTAATATTTTCATATCCCTTATAGATTGAAAGCCTGTCAATGCCACCTTAACCTGTTCTTTAAATCAGTTCTGCTTAAAGGACTTTGAATAAAACTAACTGTAACCACAAATATTTATTAAGGAAATCCATGAGCAAACAAGGAATACACTGATAAATTTTAATTCTAGCTACCTAACTTGGAAGTTCTAACTATACTATGTTGGTAGAACTGAAAACTGCTTTGAAGCTAGTCAGACCATTAACTGATGAATAAGCTACTGTGTACAAATTAAACCAATTATGGTACATGGCAGAAGACAGCAGACGGGAGGGAGAAATCATGTAAATTCTCCTTATGTAGAAAAATACTTCCCTCTTATTAGAAAGATA
>PVJO010030120.1:0-15894 GCA_004026905.1 Hystrix cristata
CCCTCCCCTCTCTTCCCTCCCTCCCTATTTACAGCAGGTTTATTCATCATTTTCCATATTTTCCCTTTCCCTTTTCTTTCCTTTGTTGCCTTTCTGCTTTTCCCCTTCTTTCTTTCTAGTACTCTCTGATACGAGAAACCATAACTGTAAATAAGGACAAAGAGGTGTAATAGATATTATATAAAAGGAAGATAATATACAAAGGAGAGGAGCACTAGAACACTGCCATTTCTTACCACACGTATGTCACCTATGATCTAACTCTGGCCCCACTGCCTGGGGTGTTTGGCAGTGTTCCCTAGTAAGGAACTCGAACCAGCCTGGAACTCAATGCAAGACGGTTCTCCTCTCCTAAGCCCTTCACAAGGCACTGAGTTCTGACCACAGTGGGTTCTGCAGTGGTTTAGATTAACAATCACTGACCTTCTCAACACTGTGCCACCTGTGGGAACTTTCAGCCAGTCTCAAGTCATCTCACAACTGGGCAAATCTCAAGGAGACTGGGGCATTTTAAAGACTGAAGACAAAGTCTGGACTTGGGTGCTGGCGTTTCTGCTGGTCCTATCCAGTTGCTCTGATGTTCTTAATGTCCTCTCCAGGCCAAGTGAAGAGCAGGTACCCTCCAGGGGAGACTCAACGACACAGCTGCTGAGTCTTCACGGGAAGGCCTGTGGTCCTTCCTCTGAGTCTCAGCTCTCACAGAAACTTTCCCTAGAAAGCTAGAGTAGCTGCATTGTAGAGACAACTGGAGTTTCGATGTCACTTATCCTCTCGCCCTTTCTAGACTAGTGTCAGGTAATCCTACAAGTCACACGTCAAGTTATCCAACAGCACACAGCACACAGCTACAATTCACAGATCAAGAGGTCTGGCACTGTGGTTTAATCTAAAAGTTTGTAAAATTAAACTCCTTTTAGGTTAAAGTCAGAGTTTAGAACACAAATATCTAAAGCACTCTGGTTTTCTAATGAACTTTCAAGTCCCTAGTTTAGAAAGTACTAAGACTTTCTAAAGAGCCAGTCTGAAGTCTTTTGTATTGTATAAATGGAAAGTACATAAAGAAACAATGATTGCTTTTAAAAAGGAGTAAAATTTGATACCAAAAGCATTTTCAACAAGTTTCTCCCAGCCTCTTTCTCACAACAGTGGTGTAACCTGCTGTAATATAGATAACCAGGACCACGTTAAACCCGCTTTGCAGAGCCGGTTACCGAGGGGCCTTCGCTGCAGGCTCCCAGCCGTGTCGGGGTAGACATGGCTTATAGGAGAGCCAGAGAAGCGTGGTGCAGGGCTGCATTTTACTCCGCAAAGCGCACATGTGGGCCCGTTCCCAACCATGAACTATCACCGTGCAGCACCATTAACAGCATGGACTTCCATAAGGTGGACACGCTGTGACCTACACACTCTCCCACTGTGACCACTGCACGTGCCAGGCCGTTCTGAAGGAAAGTTTGGTGGGGTCTATGCCGGGCAGCCCGAGAAGAGGTTAGTTAGAAAAGCAAAGCAAAGCAAAGCAAAGCTCTGTGCATTTGGAGCCAGAAGGAAAAGAGCAGAGGAGGGAAGTCTACAGATGCAAAAGACAGTTTAAGATGCACCACAGCTGCTGTGCGGTGACAATACATCACAGGAGTGAAGAGCTTTACAAGTCTGCTTTTCACATTTGTACACCTTTGATATTGCACACACAAAGACAGCAGCTAACACACCTAACCAGGCACTGCCTGAAACATGCGCTCTGTAGCACCGAAGGGGCTCATGAGAGTCTGGGGGTGTCCTGTCCCCCACCGGCTGCTCCGCGCACAGCTCACCACTGTCATGCCTGTCCTCTTCAGGGCTCGACTCCAAGGCTCACCCCCTCCTCTCCTTATTTCTCTCCCTGACATCTCTCTCTCCATTGTGTCCCTCGTTGCTTTAATATAAAAGTAGCACGTGCTGCCAAATAAAGGATTTGGGATGTCAACCTAGCAGGCACAGGCCCTGGCTTCCATCCCCAGCACTGCCACAAACAAAAACAAGACTCTGAGGTGTGGGTTTGGCTCACAAAATACCACAGTCGGCAAAGATTTCCACGAGATAGTTTACTACAATGTCATCAAGTTAAGTAACAAAATAGTTTGCAGTGTCCTTAATTATTGGGCAAAAGTTAAATTGTGACAAACACAGAATGATCATGCTCAACAACCTCAGAAAAAGCTCACAACAGAAAGTTAATAGGAAAGCAGGGGCGGAATTGTATATCTAGTGCAGCCTCCGATTTTTTTAAACATCCTATTATGAAGGAAGATCATATCTGATGCACAATTAAATACTGCATACTGTATGTACTTTGAAAATAGAAGTACATCAGTGTAAACCAATGATTGTTCCTCGGTGGAAGCATTATGAACACGTGTGTTACTTATTCATTTCTGAGGGTTTTACTTCTTTGCAATAAGCATTTCATTTTATATTGAGAAAAACTACTTGAATTTTTTTAATCTACTCTGATTGCACCAACTATTTCATTTCTGCTTTGCTTTTGTCACCTTCTGATTCGTTTCCACTGATTTCCAACAATGACAGCAATTAACTTTAGTATAGTGTATCTAAGACAGAGGGGCTGCTGCTGACTGAACATCTCGTGTCACTGAGTTGGGAAATAGCTACTCAAGGTTGGAAATACGGTCTCTGATCAAAGAAGGGACAGAAGGGCTCACCAGGGAATAGTTCACAATACACATTCGGACAAAACTTTTTCCTCAAATATCTCATCAGAGGTTGGGACACAGAGCTGAGGAAATGAGACCCTTTCACTTACCACTAAATACAGGGATCAAGAGCAGACACACAGTTAAAGCGACAGACGCACTTAATGCCGCCAAGGAGATGAAATTGGCTGGAGGAAGAGACATTTGACCTAGTACCTTGGAGACCATGTAGATTTTGCATGTGACAAGCTGCTGGATACCTGGACAAGCGTACCAGGATACAGGAACAGAAGGGGCAGACCTGTGAGCAGGAAGGCACCAGCACAACTGGAACCCTTGACACAATTGGCAACACACTGTAATTAAAGAGATTAGCCTGCAACAGCAAGCTAGCAGTGTGTAACTGAGTTAATTCAAGATTTCGCTGTGATGTGGGACCAGGAGGAAACCTGCTCTTTTCCACTCTTGCCCATAACAATCGCTCATCACTTCACTAGGACATGTCTCATGTGCTCAGCAGACCCTCACAACTCAGTTGCAGACTGTGCAACCAAAAAAGGAGAGACACACACACACAGCCCACAGCTCAGACAAGGCAACTGAAAATAACTGATCAAGGTGAAATGGTCTATGACTTCAACAGATCCTCTTTCTGCATACTTTGGAAACAGAAAACATATAGAACCTATCATTTAAAATGGCTCACGGTGGAATAATACTCAAGGACAAGAAGGAAAAAGCCATGTCTGTAATTAACACTGATCTTGGATACTGGAGAAACTAGCCCACTTCTTTCCGTTGCTTTCATCAAGTTTCCTAAAATGGCCTGTCTTAAGCTATTTAAGCCAATCTATAGCAATTGTAAAGTTAGTAAATGGTCCATAAAACAGCAAGACAACTGAGACCAAAAACTGAAGAAGAAACCAGCACTGAAGCAAACTAAACTAAAAAAAATAAAATAAACCAGCAGAGAAAAGCATAGTAAATAACCATCAAGGAAAACACAGTCTAACTACCAAATTACCAGCAACATAAATATTGCCAACAACATGCATAAAACAACCATGCTCAAGGTCAGCAAGGGAAAAACTGGATAAGACAATTTACAAAGTAGAGGAAGTCGGCAAAAAGAGAGCTAAGTGTAGCTAGCAGGGGCCCTGTTCACAAGGGAAAGTGACGGGTCCTTCCAGAACATGCAGTGGGGACCATGACTTCATCTGAAGGTCAGAGTTTCACTGTCTGGAATTTCTCCAGCTACAACCAGATCTACTGCTGAAGGCCCTTCCACCCTACTGTGAGGCGGAAAGTGAACTCCTCTTGATAACATTTATTCAATGTCTGTTAAATTCCAGGTACCCTGCTGGGCCCTGAGTGAGCAACAAACGGGTGTGTACCTGCTTTCTGAGGTGAGAGTCATCCACCCAAAGCGAAATCTCCAAACAATGCAGAACGTAACCATCACGAAGCCGTCTTACTTTCTCCCTAATGTGATATAGTTCTCCTTTCAGTTTGATGGAAGGAGGAAGAGGGAGGTGAAGAGGAAGAACTACAGAAGGGTGGGACCTAGCAAGGAGAACAAACCCGCTTTCTTCTTACCTAAGCATTGTCGGCCGGTGAGGAGCCTTCACTACCATCTTGGTGCCTCTGGCTTTTTGCAGCTGAATCCTGGACTCTCTCCAGAATCTCGGTCTTTCTGGCTTCTGCATTCTGGACTCCAGTTGCCTTTCAACCAGAAAGCACTGGGAAGGCTGGAGCTCACCCCCTACAGAGTTCTGGTGGAGCACGTAGCTCAGCACAGAAGAGTTAGGTGATTAATGGCTCCTTGGTGACAACAAGGATGCCCAGGGCTTGCTTTTCAAGAGTCACTGCTGCTCCATCCTAGTTCCTGGGGACACAGCCGAGACTGGCACCCAGGAGGCTGCATTTACACTGTCATGTTCAAGAACTGAAGATTGCTTTGAAGTTTGCACACCTCTCTCATACAGGAGCGGTGGGGATGATGGTGATACAGTACCAAGACTATACGAAGAATAATTTCTGAGTATGCATTAAGAACCTTAAAACTGTACAGTCTCTTCAACCTAGAAATTCTACCTCTACTTTTTTTTCCCCTGAGGAAGTCACTACAGAAAAGCACAAAGATTTAGCTACAAACGTTTTCACTCCGATAGCTTATGCTATGTTAAAAAAAAAGAAATTTTAAAAATACCTACTAATAGAAGATAAGTTCAATAGCCTATGGAGTATTTACATGATGGAATATCACGTGGACCTTAGCATGATACAGAAAAATAGTTACAAAAGGAAAAAATATTGAGGGCAAAAACCCCTCAAAAGTTCAACATGAATCCATGTCAGAGAAAGAGGTAATATATGAATATATACAGCTAATTTCTATCTATCTACATACATGTGCATATGCAGATAGAGACAGGGAGAAGGAGAGAGAGATGAGTGCAAGGGACAGAGGTAAAGGTTACAATATACAGCAACATCTTACATTGCAGTATTTCATTTTCGCTTGTTCTGAGTTTTAAATTTTTCATGTTAAGAAACTTACACAATACTCTTTCATCTGTCCTCCTCCCTTGACCACTGCTGACTTCAGACCATCTTCTTCCATGGCCACCGGGATCTGTGCTGGCCCTGAAGCCAACAAGAGCCCATCTTGGCTACCTCCCCACAAACGGAGCTTCAAAAGTAGCTCACAAAGTACAGGTCTGATCCTGTCTTCTGACAGCATTTTAGTCTTATGGGTTTGAAACTGAGGTGTTTCTTCTCCTCAGAATTTAATTATTCACATTTATCCATTTAAATAGGCTCACCACTGGTTAATGCTTAAATGAGGCTAATGTGCCAGTAAAAAATTCTTTTATTTTCGAGACTGAAATGAACTTGGAAAGTATCTAATTTTGCTTCGAGCACTTTCAAGAAGCTGTGAAAGCTTCCACATCCTGCCAAGTTAGCTGCCTGTTTGCAGTCTCCTCGCAAGGCAGAGAAGCCGAGCAGTCGGCTTGCTTCTCCTTCAAGATGCTGTGCCAGCCGAAGAGGAACGTTTCCCCTGCAGGGAGTTATCTGCTGGCAAAGACCCCGGCTGGGCATACCTCCAAACTGGAGCGCATTCCCAAAGGAAGCCACTAGGCTGCTCTGGTCTATCCAAAAATTTTCTGGCACTAAACACCACGCATGTGTGTGTACAAATTACAGTTTCCAGGGAGCTTGAGATGCAGGCCAGCAGTAAGTTCCAAAACTATGTTAGAAATGATGTACCCAACTTTACATGCCCAGTTGGATGGATAAAACATTCTTGGGCAGCAAGGACTTGCTTTTTAAAACTTCAAATCTCAATGTAATTCAGAATATAGGCTTTTTTTTTCAACACATGGGCTACTAGAAAATTAGTGGGTTGCCTGTTAGGCAAAGACAAAATTGGCTGCTTTAAGGTAAGCTGGATCTTTCTGCTTATGATAATTTGCAAACCACCTATAATTCTTTTGTGAGTTTTGTTCTGGGGGTAACTGAATACTAAGCAGTAAATTTTTGGGCTATGGTAAAAAAAAATTTACTCAGCTCTACATACTATCAAAGAAACCAAGAGAGAGATTAATCTGAAATCAGTAAAAACTCCCAAACATGTGGGAAGCGCTCACAGAGACCAACAGTCATGATGTGGAGATACTTAAACAGTGCACAGGATCTGTCTGAAGCAAGAGGCACCTGGAGACCTAGGAGCAGACAACCTAGGTGTGAGAGCGCATTGGCTGGCAGGAGGCTGAAACTTCAGTGAGTGTCTTAGTGCCCTACATGTGCAAGTTTCTATGTGCAAGACACAAAGATGGGTAGAGCATGGTCCCTGCCTTCAAGAAGTCTACATCAGTGAAGTACACAGGGATCAATGAGATGGGTTTGGAAAGGGATATGATAAAGCTAGCCACAGAATGTCTGCCTGAGAACAATAAGGAAGCACCATTCACAATGAACATACATGGAAAGCTTCCTGAGGACATAGTTCCTATGCTGATTTTAGAAGATGACGACCAGCCAAAGAAGGAAGGTGGGTTTCGTGGCGGTTTCTATAGAAGCAGGAACCTGGGGAGAGGTGTGAAAGGTGTTCTAGCCACCTAAACCGAAGGGTCAAGATTAAAGTGGTAAGTGATAGTAGTTCACGTTGGAGAACAACATAAAGGAAGACCATGCTGGGGCTTGGAAGTCACCCCACAGGGACTGAAGGTACAGGCCAGATAATGGGAAGAGAAAGGGGTCACCAGGAAGGGTTAAGGAAGTATAATTAGCTCTGCCTCGGGTTCAGACTGGGAGAGGCATTCTAGGGCAGGTCTCTCTGACTTGTTCTTCCACAGTGAGAGCAGAATTCTCAGGGTGAAAAGGTCCTATAGATTTGCTTGGCATAGGGTAAGGGACAGTAAGAAGAGAGCTGGGAGGACACTCCCTTGTGGAGCCAATCTGAGGGAAAAGAATTCCCAAACGATGCAGTGGGCCCCAGCTGCCATCAAAGGACAGGAAAACAGGCTGGTGCTCAGGAGCCCGGGGCAAGAAAGGGAGAGAACTGTGGAAACTCAGAGAGTTCCAGCACCTTTGGGCAGAAGTCAGTAAAAGGGCTTAACACTAAGGGGAGGAGAGAAGAGCCAGAAAAGTGCTGGGTTAGGGGGAGGGGGAGCTAATGCTTAAGGTAGACTGCATCATACAATCCTTAAGGATGGACCAGAAGCTAGTTTGTGGAAGAGGGGAGAAGTCTTACCAGCAGCAGAAGAAAGCATGGAAACAAGTCTGGTGGAGCAAGAGGTGCCCCACCAATTCTTTGAATTCCTGTGCATTAAATCTAGTTCTAGATAAGTGACAAGGTAAATATGGATAAGGGCCTCCAAACCCTGCACTTACCACCGAGGCTTGGTGACTGGTGATGCAGGACTGGTAAGGACATAGTGCCTGGGAGATGACTCACTGTGCTGGCTCCAGGGGCAGGTGGAACTGCACAGTTTCCCAAACTTGAGGACCCCAGGGGAGTTAGACTTGGCTTGCAAAGACAATGCTGTTGCTGTCCAGATTTTGGACAGCATCTTTTCTGTGTATTACACAGCATCTTTACATTCATCCTCCCTGTGAATCACACACCAAGGGGCCTGCTCCTCGTTCTGTCTAAATCACTCAAGCTGAGCACTGGGTAAAGGACGGGCCCTTGAACCCCAGCTGTGGGAATGGGGTAAGGGTGGCAGAGGTGTGCACATTGGTTTTTGTAGTGGGAGCTGCCTTCATCCTGAAAGACAAGGAAGATCCCCCACGAGCCATGGCTCTTCTCTGGGGCATCTGACTCCTGATACAGCACTTAAATGCACACAGGAGATTCCAGGCTTTGGGCCCAGGTTTTCAAGACTGTTCTCATTATCCTCCTCACCCTCTATATTTTCTGTGTTTCAGCTGAAGAGCCCACACCATTCAACCAATTATTAAAGTCAGAAACTGCAAGTCAACATCTTTTCCTTGGTGACATTCCACAGCCAATTAGTAACCCGGGACGCACGACTTCTGACCTTGATTATCTCTGCAGCCCCCTTTCAAGGTCTCCTCTACCACTGCCTCAGTTCCAGCTGTCGCCTCTAGAGCCCTCACTGTGGCTTCTCCAGGATCTCATTATGCTCCTTCAGAAGGACGCCTCTCAGTGGGAAATGACCACCCTGTTCCTCTGCGGCTAACACTTCCTAATATCCTACCACTGACTGGGTTTGAAGAAACATGCGAATGAGCCGCTTGAAATCATCAGGAAATCAATCGACATTACATGTTCACTGATTATTTACTTACTAGACTTACTGAGGGAGTTTTAAGATACTTTCTGTATTTCTAAAGGATATTTTTCAAAACTGGACATTCTTGAGAAAATAGAAGAAAAAAGAGTGAATAAAAACTCCAATAAAATGCTCCTCCACATCTATTAGGAGAGCTACTGGCAAAAACAGTGAATGTGAAGTGATGGCGAAGATGTGGAGAAATGGAGCTCCCTGTGCGTTGCTGGAGAGAATGTAAAATGGTACAGCTGCTGTGGAAAACAGTATGGCAGTCCTTGAAAAATTAAAAAGAGAACTATCATGCGGTCAAGCAATTCCTCGTTGGTTTATATACTCAGAAGAACTGAAATCAAAGCCTCGATGAGGTATCTGCACGCCAGGTTCAGAGCGGAATCATTCACAATAGCCTAAAGGTGGAAACGACTTGTGCCCATCAATAGCCGAATAGATAAACAAAATGAGACACACACGTAAGATGGAACATCATTCAACCATAAGAGATGGAAATTCTCATACTTCAATGTGGATGAGCCTTGAAGACACTGTGCCAAGCGAAATAAGCCATTCACAAAAGTACACACACGATTCCACTCACACAGGTGCCCAAGGAAGTCAAATTCATGGAGATGAAAAGCAAAACAGTTGTCAGGAGCTGGGGATGAGAAGAGAACAGGAGAGCACTGACGGGTAGCGCTTCATTTTATGAGGTAAGAATTCCAAAGATTGGCTCCTTGCACAGCAATATCAATGCACTGAACACTACTCTACATTTAAAAATAGTTGAGAGTAATTTTTTTATCTTAAGTAAATCTTACCACAACTATTAACAAAAAAGGAGTGAAGAAATTAGTTGCCACACACATATTAGCACATAGAAAACGTCTTTGTTGTGTTTTCAATCATACATTTTAGTCACGAATTTTGAACACACTTTAAAAACAAGCTGACCGGAACTTACCAAAATGCTGCCCAGATACAACGTTATGTACAAGCCTGAGGTTCCTGAGCTGCAATCTCTCTCCTGCTTCTAATCCATCCTGCCCAGAGCCAAAGGCGCATCTCCCCAAGGGGCAGCTCTGTTCATTTATCAAAGCAAACTGCAAGCACCGGGCCTGGTTTGCAGAGCTGTACCCAGCCAGGACTCAGCCCTCAGAGTCCTCCTATCTCTTCCTAACCCAGCATGACTCTCTCCTTCAAGCATTCATCTGGTTTGCTCATGCAATTTCCTTTCCCCAGAGGATCAGCTCTCCAGTCTGCCTCTCCTATTTGCACAGCACAGTCATTTGTGGATCTTGGAGAGAATTCACCAACAGAAGCGAGGAGAGTGATTTCAGGTGGGTGTTCAGAGCCAAGTCCAGTTAGCATTCCTCCGTTTGCTCCAAGCAAGGTATTAATACCTGTATGTTCACACCCACGAGGAACAAAGCCCCAGACCACAGACTTCAGCAGTCTTCACCTACGGCTCCATGTAAGCTGCCACACCATCTGTGTCACCCCTCTCTGGACAAGGGCTCCAGCTATTCATCATAAGCTGCTGCTACATGAAGGAATGATCCGAATCACACAGACATTGGGGAAGATGTCGAGATAGGAAAAATGCCTTGCCTCTGCGAGGCTGAGGACAAATGGGCTCCTGTGAAATTGAGCTTATCACAGATTCCAAGATGCTAGCTGGCGGTGAGCTCCATACTGACAAAGATTCCTCGTTGAAGCCTAAAACTTCTGGCTTCTAAGTTACCCAGCACATCACAGCATGGCTACCCAAGGAGCCCCTGGCACCAGGAAGGGAATCCCTTCCGATGCACTTTGCCTTGCCCTTTCCCTGCCCCCCGACCTCCCAGAGAACCTGCTCCTCATGCCACCGGTCTCCACCCAGAACCACAAGCTGTCCTGCATTCATTCTCAGGTACACACAGGCTGTGGCCCCTCCCAGGCTCTCTACAGAGAGTCTGTGCCTAACATGTAACAGACTGGTGGCACCCAGCAGGGCCTCAATAAACACAAGCTACTCTGCCCAAGCACATCTGTCCTACATTTCCACCACGAGAAACCAGCACACACTTGGGTCCAAGCAGCTTAGTATCTTGATATAAACAATTATTGAGCTAGGCCCCACCTATCCAATATATTTCTTTCAGTGTTCCTCCATTTTATTGCATGGTGTTTAATTTAGGCTGAGGGTATTTATACCTATAACATAAAAAAAAAAAAAGCAGCATGACTCTAGCTTTAATTCTGCTTCATTGTGCCCAGTTGCTGCAGCTGACAACTTCACAACAAGAAGTCTGCTTCTCGTAAATCAGACTAAGCAATTTTTCTCCAATTATATTTTAATTTATAGGTAATCATTTCTCTACAGCAGGTGGCAAGTTGAGGGGGCTGGAAGCCAGGGAGAAAGAAGGTATGATGAACTGTTAAATGATTCTCACTTGAATTTGTACCAACAAACATCCTGGGGATAGCAGGGACAAAAACGTGTCTGTTAGCAGAAGTCAGGTGAGCAGGGTGTGTGATGTTAGTGTCAGCTGTACCCAGAGCCATCTCCTCGGCCAAATGCAATTCAGTCTAAAGCAGACTGCTCCTTACTTGAATTCCAGTTGCCTTGGCCCAATCCTCCATTTTATCACAAGGCTGTCCTTCTACCTTTTGTTTAAAACTCCTAAACATAACCTTGACATTGTTCAAATACATGCACTGTCATCTGGGACTAGACCTATGTCACTAAAATACATTCCTCTTATTCCAGTATTTGGAACACTCGTGCCCAGAAAAATTAATTTAAAAATCTTTCCCCAAAATGACCTATATGTTTTGCTAAAATTTCATTCTGAAATCCATTTGCTAAATTTTTATTAACCACATTATATGACTGACACTTTAAAATGCAGAAATGAATAAGATGACGTCCCTGATCGCAAAAGACTTCTAACAGGAAGCAGACTTCTGGCCCGACTGTCAGCGCAGGCCTGCGCTTGCCAACTGCCCCCTCTCAGGAAAGGGAGCACCCTCTGTACCTGCTCTTTAAACCCTTGACTGCACCTTGCCTCATCTCTCGCTAAAACCCAGACCTGAGTCACCAGTCTTTCCCTGGGCCTACAGCAATCGCTTTCTAAGTAGTTTCCTGCCTCTAGGCCACATTCTCCATGGGACACACCCCCCAGTTTCTAAATACTCTCCCGACTGAAGTCTTCTCATGGCTTCCCAGACTTCTCCAATGGCCAGCAGGGCACAGTAGCTGGCCCTGCACTGCCCCAACCACTCTTCTCTGACTACCTTCCAACCATTATGGCCAGCTTTCCACTTCCCATTCTGATGCTGCAGCACTCACTCTGCCCTCTGCCTGGAAAACATTCCTCTCCATTCTCTCCTTCCAGCTTTATGAACATCACCTTCACTCCACTCAAGTCCTAGATCAAGTGTCCCCTCCTCAGGAAGCCTTCCCTGAACACTCCATGGAACACTGCCCCCCCAAGACTTCTATTTCATTCCACCTTCAAGATTTTTCAAGTACCTGCTGATTGCTTCTCTCTTCCAGTGAGCCTGCAAACTGACCTTGCCAGCATCATCAGCAATTGTGTCCCAGGATTAGAACTGTGTCTGCTTCACAGCAGGCTCAGAAAGGATTTGCTGACAGATGAATGTCCATTACAGAGAGGAATCAAATAAGGATGGCAGCAGGGCAGCAGTACATGGCACAGAGGGACATTTATTTCTGTTTGAGGGAAAGAGTTAGGAAGAGCTTCCAGAGAGAAGACACCTTCCAGGTGCTTTGGTAGCAAGGCACAAATGCGCCCCAGCCTCCAAACCTTGCAGAGGAAAAGCCACAGGCTGGCCAGAGCACCTGGGGAGATGTCCTGGCAGAGGAGCACAGACACTGGGACTCACAGTGACTCTGTGACTCAGGCAAAAGGCTGAATGAAGATTACTTTCCGGATTTCAAAGGCATCAAACAGCCACATCACATTTGCAAATGGTCCCAGATTAAACGGAGGACAGAAAGGTGGAAGCTGGATTCGGGATTAGCTGAGTCCCAGGCTGGGAGACAAAGCCAAGTGCTTTTCACACTGCAGGACGACCACAAAGGTGGGCTGAAACTGACCCTACAGACCTGTGTATCACCCTAAACAGCATGAGCAAATGAATGACTCAGCCTTCCTCACTGTGAAAGGAAGTTGTTGAAACTGCGGTAAGGAATCAAGGACCCCAAAAAACCAGCTTTCTGAAGTACTGATCGCCTCACTGCTCTCAGGGTTCTTACTGATCCGGCTCATTTCAACAGGAAGTCTTCCAGGGAGCACAGCTGTCCTCAGTCCCCACACAACGAGATGGAAAGGCTGCACGGTGAAGGCAAAGCAGACACAAGGGAGACCTGCTGTGCCTGCTGAAGTCCGCAGACCTGGAGCTGCTACAACTGCCTCTACCTTCCTTAGCTCCAGCAAGGTATGGGGCCTGGCGTCATCCCTACGGCCTGTCAAATGTGGAGTCAGGATCCACGGTCCCCTACAGAGCAAGCAGTCCCCTGCACGTCTCTGCTTTCCACAGCCAGAGTCCTGGCGGAGATGAGCTGAGAGAGCGCAGGCTCTGGGACTGTGGGAGGCGCCCGCCCAGGGGCCCAAGGCCACAGAACAGTCCCGATTAGAGGAAGTCAAGTGGCCAAAGCACGGAGTCATGTAGACCTGGGGACACACCACAGCTCTAACCACAACACCAGGCAAACAGATGTGTACACATTTCTCCAAAAGTTAAAAGGAGTTCAGTCATGCAGAGATCTAGGGAGAAGGGATGCAGGTACACAGCAAGACACTCAGCACACACCCTGCACACAGCAACCACTTAACACAGTAAACACGGCAGCACTGGAAGATCTGGTTCTGCTCGGTTTTAGTTACTTATGTGACTATATTATCTTACAGGCGATTCTCTGGGTAGGAAAGATAAAATTAGTAAACCCCACAAAACTGGAAAGGACCCCAAAGTCCTTTGTCCAGGTCCCTCTTCTCAGGCATTTTCTTAATTATTGCCATCTTCCTGAAGCCACAGAGGACCTGAGCAGTTAAGCTGACCACCTCGGGCATCTTGCCACTAAGTCAGCTAAAACACTCTTGTTTGTGTCCTCAGCAGTCCCCCTGGTCTTGTCTGAAAGTAGTGAAGACAATATCCTGAGCAATGTATTGGAGAATCTAAAAATCAGGGCTGTCTCTGTTATTGCAAATAATTTATAAAATGAGATAAAAGCATATCAGCCAAAGGGATTGTTCACTGAGTAATCAAAGTGCCAACTGTAAAATACTAGTTAGGAAAATAGTGAAGCTTGTAACAACCTTTGCTAATGCTTATTATGTTGTAAAGCAAAAAATCCAGAAAACACAATCCCAGTTATGTTGTGATTTCAACTTATTAAAATTATGTACATATACAGCAAGAGCTGGAAAGGAACCAGGAAGATGACCATAGCTGACGTGCTGAGGAGGCATCATTGCGGAAGTTGTATTTCACCCAGTGACTATACCAGAGTTGGCATGACGAACAGCACGCCAGTGAGAACCATGGAAGGAGCGCAGCCATTCACTCACCCGGGGTTGTACAGCATGACCGCGGACAGGTTCTCACAGGACTTCGAGAGGTCGCTCATGGACAAGCTGAAGGAGGACAGAAGGCCACTCTAAGAGCAGACACAGGGCAGAGCAGTTACCGTGGTGTGTAGGAGGCGGCCAGTGCTCCACACTCACTGCCTCCAGCTTTCAGGGGACCAGACATACACACTCCTAGTGACGCCACTGCAGGAGGTCTATCTGAGGACAGCAGCTCAGGGACCATCCAGGCCCTGCATATCTCACACTCAAACCTGGAATGTGAAGCTCATAGGGCCCTGGCAGTCTTGTCACCAGGTCACCCAACACTATGGCAGGGGCACACAGTTACAGTGGAGAAGAGTCACAGCATCTTTGCAGCCCCCGCACCCCATCAGGCAGCACTGTCTGCCATCAGTGGCGCTCACTCACACCTACTAAGCGACAAAGACCAGGTTGGCGAAGGAAGTGGGACCAAACCTTAAAAGTCTGACCCACTCAGCTTCTACTGAGAACTCTTGGCGGACAGGTTTTCCTCCCTCTGAAACTGTGCCAGAAAGGACCCTGCAGGGTGGCCCATGCTGGAACACACAAGCGGCTCCAGCAAACAGGCTAGCAGCCCTGGAGAAGGCTGGGGCTTGGAGCTCTGGCCGCATTTCCACGTAAGTGCTGGCAACCTCAGGCAGCCTTCAGATGCAGGCTGAGTGGAGAGGCTGGGTGACTGAGTGGTTAGGGCAATCACTCCCACTTTCTGGCCTCAAGCAAGTCGGGAGAAATCTGCCTTCATCTAGTTTCTCAATTGCCTGCAACATGGGTGTGACAAGAGCAGCTGTGCAGATGAAGCAGCAGAATATAAGTAGCACATCAGCACAGTTCCAGCTCATACAAATGTTAGCTGTGGTCTGTCTGAAGACCAGCCATGATGTCCTACACAGATGTCTTGCCCTCTGATTTCTTCCCTTCTTTCTCTGGTCCTTGGCCGACCTCCCCCTTCTGTACCCTTCAGATGGCCCTATCCACCAAAGTGAGTTGCTCCCAGTTGTTGCTCCTAACTCAGCCCTGCTCTGCTTCACATCCCAGGGAAAAATCCAATTTACTGGAGCTGATTTGGGAAGAAAGCAACTCCAATATCAGATTACTTCCTCAGACTGATGCTGTAAGTGCAAGTCACTCTCTACTTAATGCAAAATGATGCCTAATTAATTGGAGGAGGAAAGGAAAATTAAAGAGAAGAGTCCACCTGCTCCAGACCCCACTCACTTGCTCTGCTACTCCATCAGCCAATCACCTGCCAGGACACAAACTGCCTACATCAACCACTTTACACAGCTACCTCTCCAGAGGTCTGTGCCCGACAAAGTCAGGCTGCTGGAACCACTGGGGACGCCTACACCCTACACCAGATGGCAAGCTCCCACCTAGAGATGGTGCATCCTCACCTTCCTCTTCTCCCTGAGCTTGGCAGCTTCCTTTGGGTGATTAAAACGAAACATATTGGTTCTTCCCA
This sequence comes from Hystrix cristata, assembly GCA_004026905.1. NCBI lineage: Eukaryota > Metazoa > Chordata > Mammalia > Rodentia > Hystricidae > Hystrix > Hystrix cristata. The sequence goes on from PVJO010030120.1 coordinate 15,569, forward strand.
AGAGTATCACAGCACCTGAGAAGACACAAAAATACAGTGAATGAGGGTGAGTGGTCTGGTCAGCTGGTGACACCAAAGCCTGGAATTCTAAGTTGACATGAAGTTTCCAGTGTGTTATAAAATAAAAAGGGAAAGCTTTAGTCACCAAAGTCTGCTCATATAAGCTACATTTTAATCTGCAAATACTTTTATTTTTATAGCTGGACGTCACAATACTCACGATAACCTAGACAGAAGTGAAGAATCTAAGCCTTACAACCTATCATGAGACTCAAAGCTTAATATATAGGTAATTAGAGTTTTGATTGTTCAGAAGAAAAAAAAAA
>PVJO010030121.1:0-15890 GCA_004026905.1 Hystrix cristata
TATTATATAAAAGGAGGATGGTGTGCAGAGGAGAGGAGTACTAGAAGGAAAGAAGGGGAAAAGCAGAAAGGCAACAGGGGAGAGAGGGGAAAGGGAAAATATGGAAAATGATGAATGAACCTGCTGTAAATAGGGAGGGAGGGTGCAGAGGGGAGGGGGGAAGAGGGGGGAGAACCAAGATACATCATGTATAGGTACAAAATTAATGTAACGAATGTGACCATTGTATGTAGAATGTACCAATACATGTTCTTGGTTTAAAATAAAAAAAAAATAAACTAAATCTGTCTCACTCTCTCTCTGTTACACACACACACATACACTCACAGACACACTTAGTAGTTACGGGTATATTTAAATCACAAATCCATTTTGTTCTTATGCCTTAAAACTTAGAAATTGATTGAATGTAAAAAATAACTGATAGAAGTTAGATGAGAGAATGATGGTAAAACTTTTAGAAGTTTCATTGATACAAAGAGCCTGCTGTGGCATGTATGCCATAGGTTAGCCACCACTGGTCTATGGATACAGTGAATAGGATGACATACAAATATATGAATGCTCCCAAATGGGGCATAAAGAGAACAATGTAGGTCTAACAAATTGAGCCATAGAAAACAAAGTTAAGTTGCCTTATATGTGAGAAATAAGTGCCAAAAATGGAGACAGAGAAATAGTAGTAGGCAAGGAAGGAAAAAAAAAACATAATAATATAAATTCAGGAAATCTAGGGAAGGAAACACATTTTTGCTAAAGGCAAAAGTTATCAGGGAATGTAGATGGAGACAAGGTCATAGGATTCAATAAAAGATCATTACAAGGACCATAATAAAGCAGTTTAAAAGAACTGCTGATTATGTATAGAAAAGAAAAATTAAAGAGAAGAGCAGGGAAGTAGGGAAAAAAGTTCCAATACAATATTTACAGTTATAAAGGAAATTAAGGAAAATAAACAAATATACAACCACACTAGGAAAAGAGAAGGAAAATTCATGATGCACATGATATAATCTATATCTATGATGTTAGAAAAACAAATAAAAAGTAAGTAATTAAGAAGTAGTTATGTGGAGTTCGATCCCAGGCACCACAAAAAAGAAAAAAACAAAACAAACAAACAAAAAAAAAACACAAGGGGCTGGGGATTTAGCTCAGTGATTAGAGTGCTTGCCTTGTAAGCACAAGGGCCTGAGTTCGATCCCAGGCACCACAAAAAAAAAAAAAAAAAAAAGAAGTAGTTATGTGGTTATGTAGAGATACAGAAGTAACCAACAAAAGAAATAAAAGCAGAGACATTAATATGAACCTATGTGTTTCTGCCTGGGCCATGAAACTAAATGGGTACTTGAATATCTTTTCAAGAAATATGGTGAGATGACTTTAAGCTGTACAAAAAATGAAATTATAAAATCAGAGTAGAAATTAGTGAAATGGAGATTTAAAAACTAAAAAGAATCAATTAAATAAAGAGCTGGTTCTCTTAATTAATAAATAAAACAGACAAACCCTTAGCCAATCTTACTAAAAAAGGAAAGAAAAGACAAAAATTAATGCAGTTAGAAATAAAAAATGTGAACTCACAATGGACACAGCCCAAATCCACGAAATTATTAGAAACTACGTCACAAAAATATATACCTGACAAGTGGAGAATTCAGAAGAAATCGAGAGTCCTAGATACTTGTGAATTGCCAAAAGTGAATCAAGAAGATGTAAAAAGCATGAAGAATCCAATCACAGACAATGAGAGAGAAGCCATGATAAAGAAAACTACCAATTAAGAGAGGCTCGGAACACGATGTATTCACAGCTGAATTCTACAAGAACTTCAGGGAAGATCTAACACCAATACTCCTCAAAACATTTAAATGAAATTGAGAGAGAAGAAGTACTTGTGAATTCATTCTCAGGGAGCAGAAGGGAGGGGTGGGGAAGAGGAAGGACAACCAAGATACACCATGTACAGGTACAAAATAACCACGATGAATGTGACCGTTATGTACACAATGTACCAATATATACTCTTGGTTAAAAAAAAAAAATTCATTCCCAGTAACTAACATCCAGATTGCAACAGCAGACAAGGACCCAAATAAAAAGTTGAACTATCGACAAATTTCTCTAATGAACACAGATGTAAAAATCCTTAACCAGTTTCTAGCAAATAGAATGGGATGAATCACTAAGAATATCATATACCATAACCGAGTAGGCTTCAACCCACAGGTGCAAGGATAGTTCGATATATGTAAACCGCTAAGTGCAATTAATCACACAAACAGAAGGAAGAACAAAAATCACACGATCATCTGTAAGATTCATTATATGGTTGTTGAGAGTTGGTTCAAATGCCTGTGTTCTGATAAAGGTCTCACCTTCCTATTGTGCGCCTGTTCTTCCAAGGTCTGGGTAACCTTGCAGGGACAGTTTTGCTATCAACAAAGAATTTACTTTGATATGCACTCTGGCAGCATCCCGGGTAGTAGCCAGATCCGGACCCGGGGTGAATGCCTGAAGTAAAGTCGCACATGCCCATTTCCTGGAGAAGGACATTCCCTTGTCAGAGCATAGATAACTATGGGTGCAGCACCCAGGTGCACTCTCTCTTTCGCTCTCTCTTCTCTCTCTACCTTGCTCTCTCCTTCACTCTCTCTCTTCTTCTCTCCTTCTCTCGTGCCTGCCAAGGTTGCCGATGATTTCTTTCACTCACGTAGCTGATGTTTTTCGCTCAGGTAGCTGATGATGTTCTTCGCTCGCATAGCTGATGTTTTTTGCTGGCGCAGCTGATGGTACTTTTTCCTGTGTGCGCCAGTGAAGGCTGCTGGTCCTCCTTTTTGTTGCGCTGCCACAATGGCTACTTCCACACCCTTGAGGCTGCTGGATGTCTCTGTGTGTCGATGGGGGCACCTCCATGACTGCTGTTTTCTTCTCGTGTCCCACGTGATGCTGCTTCTCTAGCAAAAGTTAAGATCTCTGCTTGAACTACTCCTGTGCTACAGTTTGCCAGTGATAGAAACGATGGATTGGTGGTATGATTTTCCCAGAGTTTTTTTTTCCTTTTCTCTTACTTTCTTTATTCTTTTTAAATAATTTAAATAATATTTGTGAGTGGTATTTTGGCTCCTTCCCTGCAAATCAAGCCCTAAAACAGTAAGTCCGTGCATGGTGACAGCCAACATTTACCCCCTTGCTGTTACATCATCTCAATAGATGCAGAAAAAGCCTTTGACACAACCCAACATCCATTCATCACAAAAATATGAAGAAAATAGGTATAGAAAGACCTTATCTGAATATGATAAAAGCCATTTATGACAACTTACTACCAATGTAATACTGAATGGGGAAAATTGGAAGGCCTTCTCTCTAAAATCAGGAGCAAGACAAGACTATTCATTATCAGAAGAAGAGGTCAAGATGGCAGAGCAGGAACAGTCAGCATTTTATTCTCTCCAAGACTAGATGCCGAGAGGTTGAAAAACGAATGTGTGTGGAGGAACTGAAGTAAGTGGAGGGCTTATGGGAAGCACAAGGGAATTGACAGAAGAGAAGATAGGACTAAGTGCTACAGAAGAAATAACTCAGACCAGAGATCAGAGAGACCGTGGTGCGCAGCATGGTGTGACATGGTATGAAACGGCAAGAGGCTCAGCATGGCACAGCAGAGACCCAGAGAGACCAAAGAGACCAGAGAGCTTGTGCATGGTGGAGACCAAGAGACTGCTGAGACCAGAAAGACTGTGTGGCACATGTAGTGGAAACTGGAGAGTCCACGGAGATCAGAGAGACCATGCAGCGCATATGGCAGAGACCAGTGAGTCTGAGGAAGAGACATGGCACAGTGCCACAGTGGTGTAGCCTCTGACTAAAGAACAGTGAAAAGAACTTTTTCTGCTCACAGAAATGGAGACACAGACTGGGAGAATCCCATGGAATTGGAGAAAACAGTGAGAGATCGAGCCACAGGTCGCCCAGTGACCCAGTGTCCATGGTCATTGAACGACGGTGGAGCAGCACTCTAGGATAGAGTCGCACAGAGCAGAAGTGGGTGGAGGTGGCCATTTTGTTTCAGAAAGGGCTCCAGGTTCAAACTTCTGTGGCAGAACAGCATGACAGTTGCTTCACTGCCAAACCCCCAGAGTTGAAGGAGAGAAGGTCAGCTCAGTCACTGTAGACTGCCAGCAGTTAAACAGCTGGCTGCAAAAAAGTAGGAGCTGGGATCACTCAAACTCTGCTCCTGTGGTGGTCAAGAGCCAGTCAGCCCTACATGCAAAGGACTGGAAGTTCACAGTGGTGACTTGTCCTTGCTGTTAACAGACTTCCATACCCATCACAGTTCTGGTGCAGACTCCACTTTGTCTTCCAATGCAAACAGACATGCCTTCTTGGAATTCTGCTTCTTAAAAGGAGTCACTAATCCAAAACAATCAAAATTCTTTTTTCATTACTCTTTATTTGACTGTGTTATTTTGTCATTTATTATTATTAAAGTACTTTTTAAACCATTTTTTTTGAATTAAAAAAGTCTTATTTTTTGTTTTTGCTTTTACTCTTTGCTGTATTCCTCCTTTTAACATTACTCTCCACACTTTTATCCCACTGTTTAATAGTATTCCCACTACTCTCTTTTATGAATGTGCCTGTGTATCAGTGCTTTACTCACACTTTTGTGCCTCTTTTCTTTCTTTCCACCTAATATAATTATCAAAGAGTAAGGGAACTCTCCCCTGTATATTTATACCCTACCCCACTTTTACCCATATCTCCTCACCTGACTTCTTTCATCTGTGTTTTTTTTTTCTTTCCTTCTCTTTTTCTTTTTTCTCTCATTCTCAATTTAACTTCTCTTCACTTTCCAGGTTTTTCGAAGATTCCCTTAAACATTTCCCTACTACCTACATCAAGCATAGAACCTCTCCTCATCACCATTTCTCACTACCATTCTTGTATGTAGTCGAAATCTAGAAGATAGTAACTAGTTTGAAAAATTATATTCCAACAAAATGGTAAATATTAAAGAAATGGACAGACTTCTAGATATATACAAACTGCCAAAACTAACCCAAGAAGTTGTAAATACATTTAACAACTCAATCACAAGCAAGGAAGTCAACTTAGTAATGAAGAACCTACCAAGTAAAAAAAATTCCAGGACCTGAAGGATTCACAGCTGGATTCTACAAAACCTTTAAAGAGATTATATCACCAATACTCCTCAAGCTGTTGAAAGAATTTGAAAGGGATGGAGTGCTCCCAAATTCTTTTATGGAAGCCAGTATCACACTGATCCCAAATCCAGTTAAAGACCCAACTAAAAAAGAGAACTATAGGCCAATCTTCTTAATGAACGTATATTCAAAATTCCTCAACAAGATATTAGCAAATAGAATGAAATATGTTATCAAAAAGCTGATACACCATGATCAAATAAGTTTCATCCCAGAGATGCAAGGATGGTTCAACATATGAAAGACTATAAATGTAGTACTTCACATAAACAGGAGCAGGGTCAAAAAGTCACATGATCATATTAATAGTTGCAGAAAAGGCTTTCAACAAAATCCAACACCCCTTACTCATAAAAACTCTGAAGAAAACAGGTATAGAAGCAACGTACTTGAATATGATGAAGGCTTTATATGACGAACCATTAGCCTGCATCATACTAAACAGGGGAAAACTGAAAGCATTCCCCCTAAAATCAGGAAGAAGACAAGGATATCCACTATTGCCTCCACTCTTTAAAGTAGTACTTGAATCATTAGCCAGAGAAATTAGGGAAGAAGAAGAAAGAAAAGGAATAGAGATAGGAAAGGAAGAACTCAAATTATCACTATTTGCAGATGACATGATACCCTGTATGGAAGACTCAAAGAACTCCAGTGAAAAGCTCCGAGAATTAATAACCAATTTCAGGCAAGTAGCAGGATACAAGATCAACACAAAAAATCATTACCATTTGTGTATACCAACAATGAACAGGATGAGAAGGAATTTATGAAAACAATACCATTGCTTCAAGAAAAAACTAAATACTTAGGAATAAACCTAACCAAAGAAGTGAAAGACCTCTACAGAAAAAAACAAAACAAAACAAACAAACAAACAAAACACTACAGTACTCTGAAAAAGAAGATTGAAGAGGGCATTAGAAAATGGAAAGGTGTCCCTTGTTCCTGGTTAGGCAGAACCAATATTGTCAAAATGGCCTTACCTCCAAAACTGTTATACAGATTCAATGCATTTCTAATCAAAATAACAACAGCGTACTAGCGTACTTTATAGATCTAGAGAAAATTAACCTAAAATTTACATGGAACCAGAAGAAACCCCAAATAAAAGTAATTCTGAGCAATAAGAGCAAAGCATGTGACACAGAAATACTAGACTTTAAGCTGTACTTTAAAGCAGTAGCATTAAAAATGGGATGGTATTGGAAAACAGAAATGTGGACCAATGGAAGTGAATCAAGGACACAGAAACCTTTCCAGACATATTTAAATATTTGATCTTTGACAAAAGGTCCAAAATAATATGTTGAAGAAAGCCTATTCAACAAGTAGTGTTGGAAAAACTGGTTGTCCATTTGTAGAAAAATGAAATTGCACCCTTATCTCTCACCATAAACTAAATTGAAATAAAAATGGATCAAAGATGTAAACATTAAAACAGAAACATTAAACCTTTTGGAATACAAAATAGGTATTCCAAACACTTGAAGACAGGAGTAGGAAAAGACTTTCTAAACAGAACCTCAATCACACAGGAAAGAGCCAGCAAGAATCAACAAATGGGTAGCAGTGTAAAGAGCTTCTGTACAGCAAAAGACTCAATTATCAGAGTGAAGAGACAGCTGACAGAATGGGAAAAACTTTTTGCCAGCTACTCCTCAGACAGAGGACTAATATCTAGAATAAACAAAGAACTAAAAAAAAATTCAAACCACTTAAAATTAAAGACACAGCCAAGAAATAGGCTAGAGAAATGAACAGACACTTCACACAAGAGGAAATCCAAATGGTCAACAAGTACATGAAAAATGTAGTCAACATCTCTAGCCATTAGAGGAATTCAAATTAAAACAAATTCAAATTAAAATTCCATCTTATCCTGGTAAGAATGGCAATCATTAGGAAATCAAACACTAACAAATGCTGGCATGGCTGTGGTGAAAAAGGAACTCTCCTACCTTGTTTGTGGGAATGCAAACTAGTACAACCACTATGGAAATCAGTATGGGCATCTCTCAAAGGACTGAAAGTAGAAATTCCATATGATCCAGCTATCCCCCTGCTAGGTATCTTCCCTAAAGTGCTGAAGACATCATACCACAGCAATGCTTGCATACTAATGTTCATAACAACACAATTTGTAATAGTTAAATTCTGGAAACAGCCAGTATACCCATGAACAGATGACTAGATAAACAATATATGGTATCTATATATAATGAAATACTACTTGGCTATAAAGAAGGACAAATTAGAGTAATTTATAGAAAAATAGATGGATCAGGAAGACATAACGTTGAGTGAAATAAACAAGACACACAAGCTTGAATGCTGTATGGTGTCCCTCCTTTGAGTGAGGAAAAGTACAAACAAAGAAAATTATAAAAGATGGATACAAAGAGAGAAGGGAAGAGATCTCCTCTAATAGGGAAAGAGTCCAAGGGAAAAAGAAGAAGGGTAAAGGAGAGGGGAATAGGAATTCAGAGGAATAAAGATACCCCAAATACAGGGACCTAATAACTCAAATTTTAAAAAAGAAAAACAAAAACATGAGCAAACTTCAATAGCAGTAGGAGATAGCTATTATATTATAGTAATGTATACACTGTGTACTACAGTTAACTGTATGCGGTTGCAACTTAATACTGCACCTATGTGTTTGTTTAGATTGTTTGTTATTACATGCAAATGACACCATGTATTATGGTCTATAAATTTGCTTAATTATCTATAATAAAATGGTTAAAAAAAGAAGAATGTCCACCATCACCACTCCTGTTCCACATACTTCTTGAAACTTTATCCAAGGCAATCAGTCAAGAGAAAGAAATAAAAGGGATACATATAGGAAAGGACAAAGTCAAAATATCATTATTTGTAGGTGACATTATCCTTTACTTACAAGATCCAAAACAACTCCACCAAAAGACTCCTAGAATTGAAAACCAAATTCAACAGTACAATAGACTACAAAATGAACACAAAAAAATCATTAGCATTCCTATACACTAATAATCAACTCACTAACAAAAAATTAGGAAAATAATACCTTTTACAATAGCATCAAAAAATTAAATACTTAGGTGTTAACCTAAGTAACGAAGTGAAAGAACTTTGCAATGAAAATTACATCAGATTGAAAAAGGAAATCGAAGAGGACACCAGAAAATGGAAAATATCCCCTGTTCCTAGTTAGGCAGAACCAACATAGTCAAAATCACTACACTTCCAAAACTGATACATAGATTTAATGCAGTCCCAGCCAAAATACCAATGTCATTTCTCACAGAACTAGAAAAAACAATTCTAAAATTTTATGGAATCAGACTAGATCTAGGATAGCAAAAGCAATCCTTAGTAACAAAAGGGAAGCAGGCCCCATCATAATCCCATATTTGAAGTTATATTACAGAGCTATGGTGATTAAAACATCATGGTACTGGCATAAAAACATGCATGTGGATGAGAGGAACAGAACAGAAGAGGAGAAACAACCCCAGGAACATACAGCCATTTGATCTTTAAGAAAGAGGCCAAAAACAAACACTGGAGGAAAGATAGGCACTTTAATAAATGGTGCTGGGAAAATTGTATATCCATATGCAGAAGATTGAGTCTAGATCCATATAACTCCCCATAATAAACTAAAATCAAAATGGATCAAAGATCTAAATATTAAAAAAGAACCACTTAATCTACTGGACATTAAAATAGGTACAACTGGGAATTGGGGATTTAGCTCAAGTGGTAGAGTGCTTGCCTAGCAAGTGCAATGCCCTGGGTTTGATCCCTACACCCTAAAATAAAGTAAAATAAAATAAAATAAAATAGGTACAACTCTCGACCACATAGGTGTAAGCAAGAACTTTCTGAGCAGAGCCCTGGCAAGTAATACTGAGAATCAGTAAATGGGATTATGTCCAATTAAAAAGCTTTTGCACAGCAAAGGAAACAACTGACAGAGTGAAGAGACAATTTACAGAATGGGAAAAATGTTTTGCTGTCTTTTCCTCGGACAGAGGACTAATAACAAGAATATAAAAAGAATTAAAATTTTAGATACTCCAAAATAAAAGACCCAATCTTTTAAAAAATGAACAATGAAAATGAATAGACACTTCTCAGAAAAAGTACAAATGGCCAAGAAATACATAAAAATAATGTGTATCATGTCTGGACATCAGAGAAATGCAAATTGAAACTATACTGAGATACCATCTTACCCCAGAAAGAATGACTATCATCAAAAAAATCTAATAACAAATGCTGGCAAAGTTATGGGGATAAAAGAACTCTACAACATTGTTGGTTGGAATGTAAACTAGTACGCTTACAGAAAACAGTGTGGAGATTCATCAAAAAACTATAAATAGAAATTCCATCTGGTGTAGCTAGTCATCTTCTAGGTTTTTTTCCCAAAAGATTTAAAATCATCATATTACAGGGATACATGCATACTCATGTTTATAACAGCACAATTTATAATAGCTAGATTTTATAAACAGTGTACATGTCCTTCAACAGAAGAATCAATAAGGAAAATGTGTTTTTATGCACAATGGAGTAGCACACTATCATAAAGAAAAATTTGAGGCATTTGTAGGTAAATGGACGCAACATGATAACACGATGTTAAGTGAAATAAGTCAGACAAATAATCTCAAATATTACACGGTTTCTTGTATATAAGAAACCCAAATAAAGAGCAAAATAGAAGAGAGACAAATAAGAAATAGGGAGAAGTTCATATACTTCCCCTAACTACAAATTCTATTGTTTTAAAAATATATCCAATTGACTTCATTTATACTACTAATTTATCATAGTTCATTGAAAAGAAAGATTTGTGTTATTACCTGTTTCTTGTTTGTAAGAATCTTATTTGGTGCATGTCTTGTACTCTGAGTGACAACTATGGGTATAATGGTACACAATATAAAAACTATTGTATTTGCTTTTTGTTCACTTATGGAACTTTGCTTTATTTTTTTCAGAAAATGTAAAAAATTTAAAAACCAATTAATTACACAGTGCTGGAAATTGAACCCAGGGTCTCTCTCATGCCAGACAAGGGCTTTGCCACTGAACCGCATGTTCAGATTTAGTTTTTTTTTTTTTTTTTAATAGATCGTATCAGATAATGACAGTTTCTGAAGTAAATGACCTCCCATGTCAGGACTATATACTATATGAACATCTCTAAAATATTCAAATTCTTGTAGAAATCAGAGTGTTACTCAATTATTCTATCATTTCTTAATAAGAACTCAAAGGGTAAAGATTTTCACTCAATGTAATCATTATTTTTTGTGTTGGAGTTTTTCAATTCTTTCTACTACCTCACTGGGATAATTCTAACTACATTCTAGGACACTTATGTGCAGGCATATAAACTTTCTCTATCAGCTATAACAAGGAAACTCCAAACACTTCACAGTATGTCCTCTACATCAATTTCAATTCATAGCCCATCTAATTCAGTCCATGATTTTAGAGATGAAGAATCATGCTTAGAATAGGAAAGGGATTCACTTGTCCTGTTTTAGCATGAAACAACACATATTCCAGGAAGAAAATTAAAAATTGGACTAAGCCTCATGGCCCTCATCTCTTTAACTTCAATTTATGTTTGCCTGGTTTCACATAGAATAATACTATGAAGAGCTCTCCAGTTTTCTACAAATAACATTCACCTCCCTTGAATACGAGCAATGAATCAAATTGTAGCCTCCTTTTATTTTTTCTGATTATTTGTAGAACTTTCTTTTGACTCGTAATTAACTGCATAAAGTGATGCTTTCAAATCAAAATACCTAGTATTGAATTTTGTGCCATGTAAGTACTTTGTGCTCAGTAACAGACAATAGTTGCTGGAAAATAGAATAAGCTATTGACTAATTTTATCAAGGAGATGACAATATTTGAAAACTTTTTTTAATTACTTATTGAATTGAACATTTTCTGATGAATTTATTTCTTTAACACTGTGCTTATATAGCTTGTATGCAGTTAAAAACCTATATATAAAATTTTTGAGGGATATGATAGGAGTAGAATTCCATGGACATGCATAACACAATGTCAGATACTGCACTAAGCATTTTATACACTTCATTTTGCTATGAAAAGGTTCCTTTAAATGTCCAGTTTTGCACTTGAGAAAACTGATTTTCTAACAGATTAAGGGTAATCCATTGATAATGTGTTAGTAAGTGGTAAAACAAAGATTCAAATCAAATCTCTCTGCTTAATCCAGGAGCGTAACAGAGCTGACCCTGAATATGACACTAGCTTTTGCATAGAACCTATATCCTAATGGTGAATATAATAAACCAAAATTAATATGTGAGTTTTGATAAATATAAATTCAGTGAGGAAAAATAAAATAGGATTCAGAGTTCAGGGAACAAATGCACATTGCTGGAGGAGAGGTAACATAAGGTAATCAAGCAAGACTTCTCTAAAGAGAACATTTGAGTTGAAATATTAAGTGCAGAGAAGGGTTAGCCAATCAAAAATCTGTGGAGAGGGGGTATTTTATTTACAAGTACCAGCATATGCGAAGACTTGGGAAGAAAATTATCTTGGTGTGTGTTTGAAACAAAATGGATGCCGTTATCACCAAATCAGAAAAAAAAAAAAAAAAAGGAAAAAGTGATTCCAGGTGATAGTGGAAAATAGGCTGTATATAATGTTGGCACTAACGGCCAGAATTTGACTTTTATTTTCAATGCAGTGGAAGTACAAAAATGTTTTAAACAGTATAACGATAGGGAGATGAATTGGAAACTTTCACAGTACTCCAGGAAAAAATGATAATGATGATGTTGATTGGGCCATTAATGTGGTAATGATGGAGATGTAGAAAAGTGGACTGCTTCACAATACATTTTGATACTAAGGTGCCCACATCTTAATGGATGATTACATGTGAGAAGTGAGGAAAAGACAAAACACAGATTACATCCAGGTTTTAAAAGATCAGCTGGTTGGAAAATGGTGCCATTTGAAGGACAGTGAAGGCTGGAAGAGGAAAATATTTTGTAGTAGGTTAAAAGTGTTGTAGAGACATGTTAGATTGAGATGCCTAGTGGATCATACGGAGGGATTTTTCAGTAAGCATTTAGGTATATGAAAGTGAAATTTCATAGGAAGATGAGAACCAGAGATTAACTATGGAGTCCTCAACATATAAATGGCATTTAAAGCTACTGAATTGTGTGAATGCACCAAAGGAAGATTACACAGAGAGGAGGTCCAGGAATAAGCCTCATGTCATTTCAACAGTTAAGAATGAGGCAGTGGAAAATGCAATAAATATGACTAAAAGCTACCACTGAGTAGAGATAAAAATAGGAAAGCAAAGCATCAAAGATGTGAAGTAAAGCATGTGTTTCTAAGACAGAAGTTAATTTAAAACCTGTTCAATTATAACTGAGATAAGAGTATATTTGGTAATCTTTAAAAGAGAAGTTTCAGCCCAGTGGCAGGATGAAAAAGCCTACCTGGACTATGAATACATATAGAAGTTTATTAAGGTGATTTGGCACAAACGAATACAAGCCTATTGCTTTTTTTCAATGAAAATTAACCCTTGGCTACAATTTCCTCCTTTATTATTTCACTTATTTTTCATTAAAAACTGCATGCATAAAATAATCTAGCTATTTATGGGTCCTTGTGGACTTACTTTAAAATTATCTCCAGTGTATTTTCATTCCTTGCAAGTTTTTCATTCCCAGTGCCTACCCATCCATTGACTCAGTGGTTAGAGTGGATGGAGGCTACAGCAAGGAGGTTATTAATCAGCTCTGAGTCTCAAAGCATGCTTTTGGAGAATTTTGGAAGAAGATGGACTTCATACACAGGCCTTTTGAGAGACATAAAATGTAGCTCTAATTTCCAAAAATAAAATTAACTTATTAGATGCAACTAGAATTACATAGATTTATTATAAACCAAATTGAGAGAAAATTTAGAATATAAGGTAAGGGAAATTCCCCACCAGACTAGAAGGGGCAGCATCTACTCCTCAAGAGAGACAAATAAGAAGATGATAAGAAGGATAAGGAGGAAGAGGAGGAAGAAGAGATGCGGAGAAGGAAGAGGTAGTGATGGAGGAGGAAGAGAAAGAGGGAATATATGGCTATGAGAAGCTTAATATCAAAACCTAGCAATATCTACAAATCATCTAAGGTTAGCATGACAGAGGGCATCAGCCCTACTATGCTGAGAACAGACAATGAAGACAGTGAAAGCAGAGTAAACATGCTGATGCTCAGAACCTATTCAAATTAGTTACATTTCAGCTAGTGATCAGAGAGACAGTAAGGGAAGCCAACACGTGGAACAGGAACTCTTCTTTTCAAAATGAAATGTCTATTTCTGTTTCCCTTTAAAATCCACCTATTTGGGAAAGAGAGATAAAAGGTAATTCATCAGATGAGAAAAATATAAGTTATAAATTGAGAGTAATTATCCTGAAGGAGATGGAGTAAATCTGAGAGAGATCATTAGAAACCAAAGGAAATCTAGTTATCCGTGGAAAGTTAGCTTCTGTTTTCTGGTATCAGCAAGATAAAGACTCATAAAAGTTTAGTTCACATCCAGGTTAAATAGCTGAAATTTTGCACATCTGTATCTTGGGATGTTGTTTTTCTAACCTGTCTAGATTTTAATTAATTCAGATTTTCTCTATTTACTAACTTCTCAGGAAATATCTTTATACTCTCACTTAAATCTGCCCTTGTAGAAGTTTTAGTTGAATTTTTCCCTAAGTATAGAATAATCGGTTTTGTAAAATGACTTTATTAATTTAAAACAATTCATCAGCACAGATCACCTCTCTGCTCTGGTCAAAATAACTCTAGATCTCTTAATTTTTTTTAATTTTAATTTTTAAATTTTATTTATTTATTTATTAAATTTTATTTTAATGGTACATTTTAGATGTACATAGTGATAACATTCATCACAGGGGATTTGTACCTGTACATGATATATCTTGTTGCTTCTTTTTTCCCCATTCCCCTCCCCTCACCCTCTCCTGCCTCCCTATTTACGAAAGCTTTGTTTTCATCCTTTCCTTCCATTTCTTATTTCTCTTGTCCCTCTGTTCCTTTGCAGTACATAATGATTACATTTCTCATGGAGAATTGGTACATCTCGATTACTCTTTCATCCCCATCCCTTTCTCTCCCTCCATTTCTTGGTCTTTTCCTTTTTTCAAAAGATCTCTCTCCTTATTTTCTACTTCCTTTTATTTTGCTCTTTATTTATATAGTATTTTTGATTTCTCACATAAGAGAAACCATGGAATATTTAAGCTTGTGTGCTGGTCTCATAAATTTTTTTTTTGTTGAACCAAGAAGATTTATTGGTACATTTTAGATATGCAAAATGGTGGCATTCATCATAGTTAATTTGTACCTGTACATGACATATCTTTGTTTTCTTTCCCCTTCTCCACCCCTCCCTTCAACTCCTGTTCCTCTCCTTATTCACAGCAGCTTTATAGAAAGGAAAAGAAAAGAAAAAGAGGAAAAATGATCTCATAAATTTTTAACATTTTTTAAAAATATTTTGAGTCACTTTGAAGTACACTTTATCTTTCTTAACTCTGAGCCTCAAATTTATCACTATTACAAGAGTACTACTCTTCAGAGAACAGATACACTTAAAATTTCAAAAATATTTCATTTTAAATTCTGATTTGGCCTATAAAACAAACAGAAATAATCATACCAAAGGAGCATATCTTGGTTTTGGAGGTGGAGGAGGCATCTGGCACTGACAGCGACGTCTGAGCCTACGTAATGGTAAAAAAGGCTCACAAGGCGGGAGTGGTGGCCTTTCTCTTGATGCAGTGACTCTACCTGTACTTGGTTTTTTTCCTTTTTCACTGAAAGTCGTCCTTTTAGATGACATTCTAGATCCTCTCTTTAGTTGTGATACTCCTTTCCTTGACTCTACAGATGTGACATCTGAGTCCTCAGCCCTCTTTTTAGCCCCAGCTTTAATGAGTGACTTATCAGATTCAGCATCAGTAGATTCTGAGTCCTTCTTTGCTTCCTTCTTGGACTCTTTCTTTAAACCTTTCTTTTCTTTCTTTGAATCTTTCTTATCCTTCTTTAATTCCAACTCAGACTCACTTTCAGTAGACTCTGTGGTCTTTTTTACATCCTTCTTTTTGTCACCTTCCTTGGAATCTTTCTTACTTTCATCTTTCTTACCCTTTTTTGAATCTTTTTCAGATTCAGAATCAGGACCAGTAGAAGCTGTGTCTTTCTTGATAGATTTTGTTTTGCTATCTTTCTTTTCCTTTTTGTCATCTTTCTTACCCTTCTTTGACTCTAAATCAGACTCAGCATCGGTAGATTCTCCATCCTTTTTTGCATCTTTCTTCTTGTCGTCTTTCTTTGAAGCTTTCTGATCCTTCTTTGCACCTTTCTTTGCACCCTTTGAGTCTCCAGACTCAGCATCGGTAGATTCTCCATCCTTTTTTGCATCTTTCTTCTTGTCGTCTTTCTTTGAAGCTTTCTGATCCTTCTTTGCACCTTTCTTTGCATCCTTTGAGTCTCCAGACTCAGCATCGGTAGATTCTCCATCCTTTTTTGCATCTTTCTTCTTGTCGTCTTTCTTTGAAGCTTTCTGATC
>PVJO010030122.1:0-15889 GCA_004026905.1 Hystrix cristata
GAAAGCTTCATGGGATCCCCAGAACTCTCTGGATAAAGTCAGACTTACAAGGCTCTCAATGATGTGGTCCCTACATGCATCCCCAGCCACATACCATGCCAATGCCTACCTTTCTATGGTAAAGTTCTGCCAAATCTTTCCAAATTTTCCACATGTATCACATGTGGTCTTACACTCTCTTGCTTTCTCTTATATTATGGTCACCATCTAAATAACCCCTCTTCTACCTTAATTTAGTGACCTTGGTACAAAATACAGCTCAAGTATCACACTTTGGAGGAAATTTCACTGTCATGCAGAATGAGCAACGTATCCCTCTTTGCATCACTGCATAACATGGATCATACCCACTACGATCCATACCAAACTATAGTGGAAGCGTCCTTGCATATATCTACTTGACACACTGTGACCTCTTAAGGACTCCACTTCTGTACAACCACAGTCACTGCAGAAGAATCTAGAAAGAGGAAATACACAGCACAATTCTGTCAGACTGAATGAACAGAAGTGAGTTCCATGAGGATGGAAATGCTGTCATCACCCAGATATCAGAGGAAGCGCCTGAGGCTCAGAGCAAATCACCCAGAGACTTGGAGCCTAGAAGTGAAGACCCATGACTGAAGGTCAAGTCCTCTTATTCCACAGTCTGTGCTGTTTTAATGTAGTAAGTATGTCTTAGTCACTTTCTTGACACTGAGGCACAATCTGACACCCACAATCTAAGAGAAAAGAGGTTTATTTTGGCTCACACTGTGTGTAGCAATTTCAGTCCATGGTCTCATCGGACTCCAAGGCAGGACAGCAAAGGGTATAGCAGAGGAGAAACAGCTCATGGTGTGCCAGAAGGAAACAGGGTGATCAAGGGAGGGGAAAAGAGATAGACCCTTCTAGGCCACACCTCTAGGTACCCACCTCCTCAGACCAGGCTTCACCTCCCAACGTTGCATGTAGCTATAAACTCCTCAGTGGACTAATCCAGTCATGAGTCTCAGCCCCCATGATGCAGTCACCTCCCAAAAGCCTCACCTATGAGGCATGAGGTTTCAGGAGGGATAGCTAAATACAAACTATAACAAGTGGTTTTGATCAACAGAGCATTTTCTTTATCTGCATGATTTCACTTTAAAGATGATGTCGCTTAACCAGTTTGCAATCAGTTTCCCTATCTATAACTCAGAGATATAAACAATACAGCGAAATGGCAGCCACAAAGGTAAAGACAAATTGCAAATGTTCATGTTGGACTTGTTCTAAAATATTGATGTTGCTATGTAGATAAATAAAAAGTACCTGCCTGTAGAAAAATCCATCCCGATTTATCACAGTAAAAAAAATCATCCAAATGCAAAATCTTCCCCGTAGCTCTCCTGCTATCTCATGACTTCCTGGCCCTGTGAATGACAAAATCTTTCAGAGGCTGCAAAAAAAAAAAGTGAGGAACCCTTGGTGTAACTGAGGGTGTGCAGAGGGTTACAAATGGATTCATCAGAGAAAACTGCTAAAATGCCTACAGGTGTGAGAGGTTCCATATGTTCAGTCTACTCATGGATCCACTGGGAAAAAAATTAAGTTCTCAGTGAAGGTAGGCTGCACCCACTCCCCAGATGATGAAAGAGCCACAACAGGCACCCATTCCTAATTATGTTCCTTGTAGCAGAGCTGCATCTGGACTGACTTCTCACGTGGAAAGCTAACAGAAAGCATGAGATAAGGAGCGAAGGGGGTGGCACTGCAGGACATCACAGCTGCTGCCTCCTTGAACAAAGGACGCTCCGAGGTGCCTCTTGCTGAGCTTTCTGAGGTGACACAAGGAAACCCCTGGGCGCTCTGGCACACTCTTCATCAGTGCACTCACTGAAGAGGATAAGGCTGTCTGTATTTACTTTCCCACTTTTACTCCTGATCTTTCTTTTTAAATCAATGTTATTTAGATCACTGATCAGAAAATACCAAGCAGCTATCAAGAGGAGTTCCAAAACCAAATGGAATTTTCCTAGTTTCTTTGACATCCATAAAAGTGCTAAGTGACCACTGCTGAATGGATGCTTCTTAACCACACAGACCAGGGTCGACAAACTTGTTCTGTCATAGGGCAGATAGTATCTTTGGCTTTGCCCGTGTGATCGTCTCTCAACTACTCACTGCTGCTGTTATAGTGAGAAAGCTGCCATGGACAAGATGTACTGAATCAGGGGCTGTGGCACAATTAACTTTATTTACCAAAACAGAGCAGAGACCAGGTTTGGATATGGGCTGTGGTTTACTGCATTGTAGTTTACCAGCCTCTGATCTAGATCCCAAAAGGTAAGATCGAAAGTGATATATCCCATTGTCTGTACTATTGCTTCTTCTAGTTAAATTCTCGGCTTCAAATCAGTTGTTTATTTTATGCTTTCTGGCTCATTAATGAAAGTGTAAGAAAAAATGTCAACTCACTAATAGTCAAATGAAGCATGACCATATTTGTGGAAACACTTTGGAAAACCCAACGAATATAGGATGATATCATGAGAACAAATAGATCTAATCAGATTTGACTGAAGTGATTCATTCATATCGTTCATTGTCCAAGAACTTTTATTATTATTATTATCATTATTGGCAGTACTGGGGATTGAGCTCAAAATCTCAGGGGCTGGGAACTTAGCTCAGTGGTTAGAGTGCTTGCTTAGCAAGTGCAAGGCCCAGAGTTCAATTCCCGGCACCAAAAAAAAAAAATTGAAATGAACTCAAAACCTTTGCAGTGAACTATATCTCCAATCTAGATATAGATACATGTAATTAAAGAGAGACAGACAGACAGAGACAGAGAGAAAGGGAGAAGAGAGCATGAGAGAGTCTTGCTAAGTTGCCCAGGCTGGGCTTGCACTTGCAATCTTCTTGCCTCAACCTCCCAGATTGCTGTGATTACAGATATGCACCATTATACCACTATACCAGGCTTTGTCCAAGCATTTCTAACATGTTCATCAAATTGGCACTGTGTGAGATCCTGGAGATATAAACAGAAGGTCCCTTCTCATAAGGAGCACTTGGTTTAGCACAAAACAACCACTGAGACAGGACAGTGTAATACCATGGGCCTAGCCCTGCACCCAGATGATGTCTAGTTTCCCTTCTTGGTTTCTTTTATCACACACCATCTTCCCCAGCTCCTGCAGGCCCTCTGATTTTAAATCTAATTTTTTTTCAGATTCTTTTTTTTTTTTTTTTTTTGTGGTGCTGGGTATCAAACTCAGGGCCTTGTGCTTGCAAGGCAAGCATTCTAATCACTGAGCTAAATCTCTAGCCCATTTTAAGTCTAATTAATCTAAGAAATTAAAAACAGTACCTCTAGGGAATGAGAAATTTATAAATCCAAGTTTATAAATCCAGAGTACAGTGATAGTCTTTCTTGAAAATCAGATTTCAAGAGAAGAAAAACACAAACATTTGGGTTTTTTCCCCGCTATCAAACACTAATGCTTGGACGATGAACTATAGAGAGAGAAAGATGAATTCTGGACACAAGGGAAATTTCTGCAACAAAGAGGGCGGCTCTATCAAGGCTTGGGAGAGAAGCTAAGAGGGAAGCGCCCAAGAGGTCCTGCAGAGACCTGGGATGCTGCAGCAGTTGCCTGAAGAGAAGGAATATATGCAAGGAGGAGAGAAAAGTTAAAAGGAGGGAAGGGAAAGAAGAAATGGAGGGAGACATTCAGAAAGCAAAAGAGAGGAAACGAGTCTTGGCCCAAATTGTGTACATCGTGTTACAGATGGTGCTGGACTGGGGGGCTGCCTTGTTGACCTCACAGATCTTATTTTCGACCTGCATCTGAGCCTTACTTTCCGGCATTAGCTTATCATCATGTCCTCCTCAGACTTTACTGATGTATCTCCCTGCCTCAGTCCCAGGCTGGATTTACAAGACTGGAACAGGGTCAGCTTCTAATGAGAAGCGGACGGTTTGGGAGCTGGAACGGGACCTCGTGTTTTGGCAGCAATCTTGGGGGTAGGAAGGAAGGGAAATGTTTTCAGTTGGGGTGGCGTGCATGATTGCTGGATTACAACACAGAATATATATCTTCGGGTGACTTCCCAGCTGCAGAATCCTGGCTGCAATTAGAAACTTATACGTCTAGTCATTTCATCATTTTTATACATTTAGGAGCTCAAGTGTTTGTGCTAGCAGGCTGCAGCTGGGTTGCTGTCAACTCCCAGCTGTTGTTTAGCTGAAACGCCACAACTAAAATTGTGTGCCAATATGACCGGAAACCAAATTGGGGACTGAGTAAAAAAGTTCAGGATGAGTTAATGATGTTTTGTGTTCTTACTGTTTGCTCTCGTCAGGTGAAACCTGAAAGCAAAGGAGGAGAACTTGAAATACATCCAGACGCTGTTGAGTGCCCTTTATGTGAAACAGACTGCACACCAGTATTACCTCAATGAATATCTGGGTCCAATGTGGTATTCTATTAGGCAGCCTCTGGTCTTCCTTGCTTTCTAAAGGTTGCCAGTTCAAGACTTAATTTCAAATAAATAGGTTTGGCTGCTTAAAGAAAGGGTGAATTTAATATTCAACACTTGGGGTGGCATTTTTGGACAAATGCAGGAAAAATAATATTAGTCAGGCAGTTGGACCCTTTATAGATGAAATTGAAGGGCTACTTAAATGCATTAAGCTTGCTGTCTGGCACAGGTCTCGTCCTTCTTGCTGACTGAGATTTCATTTCTCTTTAGACTGAAGCCACTTTCCTTTTAAAAATAAATTAGAAGGCCCTTTCAAATGTTAGCTCATTTTATTACCAAGGGCATCTGGGTTTTAAGAAGTGCCTTTATGAAACCCATATTCTCCCTTGATCCAGCCCAGTATAAAGATGTTCCTGATCAGTCTGTAAGATCGTGGTACTTGTCTGGGATTTTCGCCACGGTTCTGCACGAGCATTGCTGTCAAGTATTCTGTCAGCACCTGCAAGTCAGGACTCCACTTCCCTTTCTGTGTAGCTGAGGACCAGCTGCCCTTGGAGAAAGGAAGCGCCTTTGTCTAGCAAGGAGTTACAGTAAGCAAAGAGATTTTGGGTGGACTTAGTTTGTTTGTGGATAAATGCTGAATCTCTGCCACTCCCTTGTGCCCTTCCGTTCTACCTTTTCCTCTAGTGTCAAGTCTGCACAGTCAGGAAAGACTGAGGAATAGAGCAAGTAAAAGCTGGCAGGTCTAATAATGCGCACAGTGGTCAGAGCCACAGAGCACTAAGAGACTGTAGCCCTTCGTAGCAAGGGGTGTTCAGAACCATTTACTCCCACGGGCTGAAATGAAGTGAAGATAAGTGTCAAGCAGGTTGTGTAAAGAGGAGACTATGGAAAGTATGCAGGTAGGATTGGCATTCAAGACTCAGACTGAGAATTAGGTCCCTGGGGAAAGGTACGGCCAAAGATTAGCAAGAATCGATGTACAGAGATCCAAGCTGAATCAAAAGTGAATGGACAAAAGTAGGGCAAATATAGACAGACACAACTGAGACCCAAGTGTCCACGGGTAGGAAGACATAGGAGAGAGGGAGAACATGTGGATCCCACCAGACACATGGAGATAATGATACAAATCAGCCCTTTGTATCCAGTTTCCAAAACCAAATCAAAAACATTTAAGAACTTCAGAAAGTCCCCAGAAGCAAAATGTGAATTTTCTGCACACCAAGCACTCTACTCAATCCATGCCAATGCAGTGACAAGTGAGCAAGCCTCCTGCGCCAGCCTTCTGCTTTTCCCTGGTCTCAGACTCTCTCCAGCACTTGTTGTTTCAGGTCTCAATTCTGAACTATGTAGTTAGGCCTAGAATGGTGGCATCTGTACTGATGTGTACATTCTTTTTCCTGCTGTTATTATCAAAAGAATATAGTACGCCATTATAACAGGTATTATAAGTAATCTAGAGATGATTTAAAGTGTACAAGGAGAAAAATGTAGGTTATGTGCAAATACTATGCCATTCTATATCAGAGATTTTGAGCATCCGCAGCCTTTCATCTGTGGACAGTGGGGAGGGGGTGTCCTGGAGAAACCTCTCAGGGACTCTGAGGGCTGACTGTGTTAACAGATATCTCACTTCTAGGAATGAGGTCAAGAACATAATACTTGTACATGAATGTTGGTAACACTGTTATTCATAACAGCCAAAAGGGAGAAACATCTCAAATGTTCATTCACTGATGAAGGGACAAACCAATATGGTATATCCATAGAATGGAATATTGTTCATTCATAAAAAGTAATGAAGTAGTACTGATGTGTTCTATGCTGTGGATGAATCTTGAAACCATTATGGCACCTGAAAGAAGCCAGTTTCAAAACACCATACAGTGTATGATTTCCCTTATATGGAAACATCCAGAAAGACAAATATAGAGACAAAAACTAGATTAGCACTTGGTCAGGGATTAGGGAATAAGGATTTGATAGCTAAAGTGTACAGTTTCCTTTGGAGGTAATAAATGTTTCGAATATTGATCTTGATGATGGTTTTGTATATATATTTGAGTATACTACCCGATATCACTGAATAAAACCATTGAATTGCAAATATATATATGATTATTAGAAGTCTTTGTAATATAAAATGGATATTCTAATGGCAATGCTCAAGTTCTCTCATCTCAGTTCCTGCATTTCTCTCTTTCAGTCCTGTAGCAGACGATTGTTGCATGCTGCTCTGGCAAGCAGACTCTGCCAGCCGTATGCTTCCAAAGCTGCATGAGACAGATCTCACCCTCCTGCCAGTGAGGTCAACATACACACAACCATAACAAAACGTGACAACAGTTATGATTGTGCAATTAACACAGCACACGTAGGGAATAATGGTTTTTGCCAAAGTAGAGGATTGGCAGACTGCGATGAGTTAGGAAAGAGTTTTAGAAGAGGAGTGCATCATATCCTGAACTTATGAGAACATGGAAGTAGAAAGAAAAAGCAAATTGGGCAAAAGGGACAGCACAAGTAAAGAAATGGAGAGACAAAAATGCACTGCACAGAGCAGGAGTCATGACTAGCAGTAAGTGCCCTTATGGGAGACTTAATGTGCCAGACATTGCAGCAAGTGCTATACATGCTTTATCATCATTTAGTATAAAATAGTCAGATGGCCATTATATAATTATATCCAAATTAAGCTGAAGAAACTAAGGTGCACAGAATGGAAGACTTCGACTGTGGTTCACATACGAGTAGATGGAAGAACTTACATTTTAACCCGGATATGTGTGATGCCGAGATTCAGCTCTGTAGCTGCTGCACAGTTCTGACCTCTAGGTCTTATATATGGGGGTAAAAGAGAGGGAAGGAGAATTGAGTTCATGTTCTGCGAAGCGCTGTGGATATGATTCTAAAGTTTAGCCCTTCAGACCAGGATTTATCCAGGTTGGTTCTACAGCCCACCCGCATCAGAATTACTCAGGATTGCTGGGGAAGCATTTCTATGCAGATTCCCTGGTCCCTTCAAATCTCTGGAACCCATATCTTTGGCAAAAGGAATGGGAATATATAGCTGAACAAATCTGAAGTAAAATTTTATAAACACTGGTTTCTATCACCAAAGTGGGTCTCATTTGGACTTAGAAATAATCACATTAAGCTGAGTTGCTGAGCACTAAATAAGAGGTAATACATTCATATTTGTGTTTTAAAATCAGAAGAAAATATCTCTGATGGCAATACCAAATGGAAAACCAGAGGCAAAACAAAGAAACAAAAAACCCAGTTGGTTAATAGATTAGTATCATAATCCAAGCAGACACAGTGAAAAATTTAAACCAAGCGAGAGTGGAAATGAAAGAAGGAATATGAAAGAGGCAAAATCACTAAGATTTGATAATTGATTAGATATAGGGATAATGGATAGACGTGGCTCATAATGACTCTCAACTTTATAGTTTGTATTCATGGGTACAGGTTAACACCACCAGGGGAAGTGTACTCATTGGTTCACTAATGGGCAGAAGGCAAGAAGCATTTTGCAAATGCTATCTCATGTTTTGCAAATATAGTCATATCTCAGTACGTGTCATGAATTTCTTTTGGAACTCTTGAGGAGTGCCAGAACTGACAAAGGTGAAACTAAATTTTCCCATAAGGAATAATATAATTATAAATAATTTCTGCATGTTGCCTAGCACTTTCATATTTTACTGGGCTAATATAAGCTTTTTAGGCTTAGTGGCATCACCTCTAACCTCTCTGTGACCCATAATTAGCACTCAAAATGCACAGCAACACAAGACAGTAACAGTGAACACGTAGGCTTTCAGCACTGTTCACAAGCTTCCATGTCACCGACTTGAGTGCTGAGTGCTGAAATATCTTTTTCTGGTCAAAATGCAAAGAGCACCAGATTTGACAACTTCTAAAGCCCACAAGTATAGCGGTATGACTGTACCTGTTATAAGCCGGGTGGGGTGGCACATGCCTGTGTTTGCATCCTCTTGGGAGACTGATAGGCTGAGGCAGAAGGATCACCTGAGCCCATGAGTTTGAGGTCAGCTTGTGCAACATACTGAGATCCTGTCTCATGAAAATACGTATTATTAACCAGGAATAAGACCAAGACTTGATTGCACAAGAATGATTCCATGAAGATTTTACTGTCTGGTAGGAAAGAGACTGACAAACAAGTGAGATGGATGTGCCCACAGCACAGCTTGAGGTACAGGAGGACTTTCTAGAGAAAAAGATCTGCAGTCTTGTTCTGAGCCTCCTAAAGGTGGGGAAATCTGCTCTGACAGCCTCCAAGTTCATGAGTAGACTTACAGAACATGGGCAGGAGATTCTGGTTCCCACAGTTCCTCTGGGAAAGACACTATTACCACTGCTTTACAGGAAAACAGAACTGGAGATGCATGGCAGTTATTCATTGTCAGCTGAATTACATGGAGTGCTTTCTGTCCCCAAGGGCCATGCTCTCTCAGGGAGAAAGGGAAATTGAGCTCTGGATATTTCGAGCCAGAAATGGCTGAAAGACAACTGGGTTGAAGTGAGAAGACAATCAGGTATGCAAATCTGCTAAGAAATGAGACTCAAACCCTGCCCATTAAAAAGATGAGCAGTCTTAACGTGGATCTTCATTGTTGGTTAATGGCCTCCAGAATTTCTTTGTACAAAAGTGTTGCATATGTGCATTATTCTGAGGAAAGACCAATGATTTCATCAGATTTCTTCAGAAGATTCAAAGATCAAAAAGACGTCAAAGACCACAGACTTAAGCCATGGCCATGTAAGAAATAATAAATGGTTCTTGTCCATTCATTATAATAGGTTTAAAAATGATGTAAATATTTGGGAGTTGTTTGAAAATGAGTGTAAAGCATTAAAGATCAAAATCTCTGACTCAGCAGGGTTGCATAAGGAATACCATGTCACCTTGAATGCTGCCCAAAGACATACTCCTACAGTTTTGGTCAAATGTGAGAGCTACATGTTCAGATAAAACAGAAAATTATAAACTCTTCCTGGTGAGATGATAAAGAAGTCAGTGAAACAAAGAAGCAAATAGAGGAATGCTGCAATCAGTAGAAATAGAAGTATGATTCTGGAAAGAATAGAACATGATGGAAATTTTACAGAGCATATTCTGAAGGACAGAAAAAATTTCCCCAAATATAAAACTTTGAACTTAAATATCAGGTATTATAACCAACTGCAGAATAAGAGTTACACATTTGTTTAGTACTAATTGCTCAAGTAGCCAACAGTTAACAACAAATAAGTATCCCTTACGTGCCAGGTACTGTTACTAGCAACTCACATGGATTTTATATTTTTAATTTTCACAACAACACTATGAGATAAGAAATTAATTTTCTAAATGTACCCAAAGAGAACTAAGGTACAAATAGTTAAAAGAATGTGCCCATATTCACCCAGAAGGAAGGCGGTAGAGCCCAGAAGTGTCTCTCGCATCATCTCCTCTCTCCCACGACTGTACTGTGAGGGCCAGAGCAATGCCAGCATGGACAAAAGCAGAAACAATCCCTGAAGATTTCAGAGGACTCCAGAATAAGAGGCACTGAGCATCTCTTGAGCTATTGCTGCTCAAAGCATGGTCTATGGCCTGGACACATCAGTACCACCTGCAGCTGGTTATAAATGCACAATCTCAGACCTCAGGCCAGACCTACTAAAATTCTACCTGAATTTTAACAAAACCCTCAATGACATCTACGTAAAGTTTGAGGAGTAGTGCTGGAAGTCACATCTGAATTAAAAAAAGACATTAATAGCCAATACTAGAGTGCTTCAACTTAGGAGATATGTGTGTGTGTGTGTATATATAGTTTAGTACTATATATGTATATATATACATATACACACATATATAAAAATGAACTACATTCTTATTTTTTGTAGATGTAACAGGTCAAACAAACTCTCTTAAGGGCTGGAGAGTAAGTATTTTAAGCTTTGTGTGCTATACAGTCTGTTGCAATTCTTCAGCTCTGCATTGCAGTATAAAAGCAGCCACATAAAATTTGTAAACAAATAAGTATGTCCATGTTCCAATAAAACTATAGTAATGAACACTGACATTTGAATTTTATATATCACAAAATATTTTTTTTCCTCAATACTGTAGAATTTAAAGCTATTCTCAGCTCACAGGACACACAAACACAGATGACAGGTTATACACAGGATAGCGTTTTCCAATTTCTGATGTATATTAAACTGCATTTAATTTTTATTCTGTGGTGCACATTCATTCATTCAAAACTAACTCTTAATCTACCTTTATAGCCAATAATTCAAGAATCCTTTCAGGTTGTTTTACAGAGCATGGAGAACATAAGCTAAGAACTACAGGAAGACTCCTTTATTGAAAATGGTCAGAAAGAAACTTGCGTTTGATCTGCGCTTTCTTAGGTGGGTTGATTGTTATTTTCACTCTGTGATGGTAAAGAGAGGAGCATTTTCACCCTGCAAGAGTCAAGAATTCTCTGCTATTGGCTAAAACTTCCTTTCTCCTAAAATCCTTTACCAACCCCAGCTGAAAATCAATCCAAACTTCGAAACTACCCAAGTACATCAGTCAACAGAGAGAGTCCTCAGGATCTGGACAAGAGGAGGGAAGACTTTCAAACCTCTGATACTGACACCACTCTTTCTCCTCTGGAGCTCTGTCCTCCTGTGTTCCTGTAATCTGTCATGAGAAAAGTTAGCCTTCTCTGGTGCTTGCAGATTAGAAGTGTAATTTGCTAGTGTGTGCTCATCATTAAAAAGAGAGAGAGGGAGAGGGAGTAGGGGGCGGGGGGGGGAGAGAAATGTATGGATGCTGCATAGTTTCTGTTACCATAAGATTTATTAAGTACATTTCAGCTGGCTATGCTGGAAAGCATTTTAAATGTTAGACCCAAACAGGGAATGGAGTGTTTCTTCCACAAAGGTATTAACTATGAAGACTTAACAAATATAATCCTTAGAGGGCCAGTTTTCTATTTTCCAAATGAGCACATAATGTGATCTCCCCTTCCTTACATGTGTATCTCTTTTTGTAAATATCAAAGGAGAATACACTGACAAGTCACACCGACTCACCGAAACTCTGCTCAAACCCATTCCAAAGTCTCATTGCCTAAACCTCATCCTGTGACCCACAAGCTCTGGTACCTCAGCACTTATCTCACACCTCAGCCTCAGATCATGCTGATTTCTCTGTCCCTCACCACAGTTGACACTGTCTTACATCACTCAGATTCTCCCTTTCTGTACTGAGGTGCTCAAGCCCTCAGCTGCCAGGAGGGTTGACGGCAAGAGTTCTTAGTTAAATTCTTCACTGGAAATCACTCTCAGTCCGCAAAATCTGCTCTACCCAAGTCCAGGCCTGTAGAAACTGATAAGCTCTGTCTCTGCTGGGGTGTAAAGGTCCATGTCCCATGCCTCCAGGCTCTGAAAGGTATCTCAGCTGCAAAGCAACCTGAGTAATCAGCTGAAACTCCTAGTACTACTTCCTCAGAGATAAACTTCTTCCTCTGCCCAATTCTTTCTTTACTCTTCACAGGAGCCCAAGAACACATCAGGAGTTTTTCTGCCCCAAAATTTCTGCTCAATCTGCTTCTCAAACAACTCAACCTAAGGCACCTACTAGTAGTTTGGGCCATTCTTGTTTTCATTGGTCCTTTGAACATGCCAAATTATTATCGACCTCAGGGCCCTTGGACATGCTGACTGGATCATACCATTGCAATAACTGTCTCCTTGTCACCCTTTGTGGGTTAGGTTTTGTTTCCTCCTGAAAGAGGAAACCCCTTTTCTGCATCAGAAACCCCTGCTATGAACTCAGGACACTTACAGTATTTTCCACAAGGACTATGTCTGCCTTGTTCACTATTACAGCCTTACTTCCTAACAAAGTGTCGATATTCAGTAAACACCAGCTGCATGAATAGATACTAACTGGTATACTATACATGATGTATCATGAAATACCAACGTGTAGTCTCAATTTTCCATAATACCACTATTTTCTTGTCCTTAGCCCAAACATGTTATCGTCAAGCCTAGGAAAGAATTTGACAGGGTCATCAATATATATGAGCAAACACCTTGTGGGGATGGTCTGGCTGTGACACTTCAGACCAGTCCACTTTTCCTCTTGTTCTGCAGTTGCCTTTCCGTGTGTCCTGCTCTTCTACACAAGGAACTCTCCGAGAGATCTGAGCTTCCAAGTTACAGGCTCAACAGCCTTACAAGTCATTAACAGGTGGAATATCACAATGCAGGAGTTCTAAATAAGGTAGGGACCTCATGGAGGAGGTGAAGCATCTTAGAGAAACATGGGGAACTTTGTCAAATGTTTTCAATCACATCCAGTGATTCTGATATGCCCTCGCCCAAAACTTTAAACAAGTTCTAAGAGCAACTCTAGAGAATCCATCTTGGCTGAGTCACACAGCTGCAGATTTGGGATTAAACAGATCCCAAGAGCAAAGAAAGAAGTTTTGAAAGCTCTTGAGAAGATGTGGAATGAATCGATAGTAATCCCAACCTCCATTCCCTTTAATACATCTCCAATTCCAGCAGTAGTATTTCAGAGTGTGAGGCATACAGCGGTGCTCGGGCTCAGGGTAAACCAGACACATCAAAATGTACAATCAGTCACCTCGGTTTCTATCTTAAGTCAACAAATCCTCCCTCAGAATGACATTAGGCTCCAGGAAGGCTTAGTTATAGAATCAAACCAATGCCGCTCAGATTCATAAATGTTCCCTTGCATTCATTCTGCGGAGACACTAAGGTTTGTTTATTTTTCCTTACTTTTGTCTAATTAAAATTTGGCACAGGACCTCATGGACACCTTACAGTAACTCTTGCTGCAGATGCACATGTGAAAACGTTTTGATGCTCTCCCCTGCACAATTCTTTCCACCACTTCAAACTCCCTCAAAAGTCACACAAAGCCTGCCTGGCTTCCTTCCTCTTCTTTCATGGCTTCCCCTCACTGTTTCTGCCAAAGTTTGTGCATTCTTGCAATTACAGGTTCTCAATTACACACACTTGTTACTTGCTGGAGGGGACAGAAAGTGTGCTTCCTCTCTTGGCAGCTGCTCAAGCCAGATGTTGCGCTGGCAGGCTGTGATTGGCTCGCAGATGAAGGAGAACAGTTCTTTGTGGATAGGCAGGGGGAGAGATGTAAACAAACCCATTTCAGCACTGAATCAGCAGGTCCTCGTTAACCTGATTGGAAATGTCCTTCAAACACAGACTGGAAAACAGGGAGGACATTGTCATAAGATCATTCAGCTGAGTACCCACTGCTCCTTCCCTGGCTAAAATAGCAAGAAGCCTCATTTGGAGAGATCATAACGGCATTCAAGATGAGCTGGGATTCATTTGAGCTGCATCTGCATTGGCAAGCCATAATTGTAGGGATGCAGAAGTTTGTTTACTTTAACGGCTACATGTTTGTATCTTAGAAACCAATGAAACTTTTCTGTAATCACTGTTGAGACGCACTTGAACCATTCCATTTGCCCAAATCTTTGCATTGTGCTTCTCAGGCGATGACAATAGGCAGTGATTGGGGCAGAGGGAAGCAGCTATCAACTTTTCCCCCTGCTTCTTTGGGGCAAGCATGAAACAGAAAGAAATATACTATGGCTTAGCTGATGACGCCTTTGTTGGAATAGTTAAGATCATATAAAATAAAACAAGTGAAAAAGCATGGTTTATCATGACTGTATACAGACCCAGTGCGAACATTCCAGGTGGCAAGACCAAACCGGCAAGATACAAAGTAGGCAAGTTATACACTGGTTAAAGCAAAACTCCATTTCCCCCATTTCCTCTGCTTATATGTTAGTGACACAAATCCAAGTAAAGTTTGTTTACATTGCTTCGCAATATAAAACACAAAGGGTAGCTGAGAATCCTGTTGCATGCCTGTAATCCCAGCACTCTGGACAGGATGAGGCAGAAGAATTGCAAGTTCAAGTCCAGCCTGGGGAACTTAGCGAGACCCTGTCCTAAAATAATGAATGAATGAATGAATGGGCTGGGAATGTAGTGAAATGCAAAGGTCCTGGGTTTGATTCCTAGTACTGAAGAAAAAAAAAAAAAACCTAGAAGAAGGAAAAGGGGTCTCATTCAGAATAGATTATAGGAAATCATCTTTTTTTTATCCAAGGCAGAGCTAATCCTTCTAAGGGATTAGATATTAATTGTGCACTGGACTGGCACCTACAGCTATAGTCCCATGGATAAAACACAGCAGAAGCCATCAATCTCCATGGCTCTGGGCAAGAGTCGATATTAATAATAATTAATAACTATTTGCACTCTCTAGTTCTCTTCAACTGGGATCTTGGAATATTTCACTAAAACAAATTCATTAAGCCTCAAACCACACCTGGGCATTCAGCAAGTACTTGAAGGTTAGCACTGTTATTATTTTACACTCATATTGCTTCTTTCCTCCAAGGAGCCCAAAAAGATTATAAATAGATCACCAAAGTAGTTTAACTCACTAGAGTCATGGGTCAGGAATACACTGCTTCTCCCTCTTTGGCACAGAGATTCCTGAACTGTGGAAGATGGGTAAGACTGCAAACAACAGGACAGATGATTGGATTTGTCTCTCACAGCATTTATACATTATTTTTCCTACTCAGTGATGAACCTCTCTAGAGGCAAAGATGACTTTCTTTATTCCACTTCTCGCTTTTATTAAATTCAAGTCGAATGCAGCCCCATGTTGGATGGAGATCTCAAGAAAGTGAACAGTGAACTAGATCATCTCTGAAGTTCTGTCTAGTTCTAGGATGATGCTTAGCAGAATCAGCCAAAAATAAAGTAAAATAAAGTACAAAAATAAAGTATAATGATGCTGGGAATTCGTTGATATGTCAACCCCTGCTCAGTATGCATTGGCACTTAGAGATATGACTTCATAAGAGAACCTAGAAAGTCCTGTGTGCACAGTACACATAGTCAGTATACAACAGAAGTAAAAACATGGGATCTGGAAGCAAACTGATTACAAGCATAGTCATTAAAAATTAATGTGATCTGGAAAAAGTCCTCTGGCCCAAGCAGACATTGACTTCTTTATGCCACAAACCCTGGTTTAAAATATTTACATATATTACTACAAGAACCTCTACTCAAACAAGATGGAAAACACTGAAGAAATGGACAGATTCTTAGAAACATATGAACTACCAAAACTGAATCAAGAAGAGATAAATATTCTAAATAACCCAATATCAGCCACTGAAATTGAAGAGGTAATTAAAAACCTACCAACAAAGAAAAGCCCGGGTCCTGACGGTTTCACAGCTGAATTCTACAAGAAATTCAGAGAGGATCTAATACCACTATTCCTCAAACTCGTTAATGAAATTGAAAAGGAAGCAGTACTTCCAAA
>PVJO010030123.1:0-15893 GCA_004026905.1 Hystrix cristata
AAGGACGTGTGATGTGAATTGAGCATCTAGGCTGCCTCTTGCCCCAAAGCGTTGGTAAGTCATTTCACTGGCCAAACACGCACAAGTTCTTTCATCCTCCTGAGAAGTACAACCCACCGTGCAGCCACGAGGACCAAAGTTGGGAACTGACAGTGCACACTTCATGAGTAAAGCGGCAGAATTCTGGCCATCAAATTGATGAATGGAGCTTCCGGCTTGTGTCTCCTGTGAAAGCAGGACATCAGTCTCTGCCCGCAGACACCCGAGGAAGCGGGTTCTGGCTCACTGCTGTCAGCCGAGCAGGCAGACACCACTGCTGGGCAACCACGGTATCTTCGCTGCCTCTTTGTTGGCTAGGAATTTGGGAGCCAAGCTTTCTAACTAGTGAGAGCCCCACTGCCCTGTAAAGAGGCCAACGCCTCTGTCCCCCCAGAAGCATCCGGTGAAGGGGCGAAGTGAACACAGCAGAGGATGGAAATGGTGCTCGCCAGAGTCAGGCTGGCTTGCTGGAGTCTGCCCCCAGCCCCAGTCCTCTGAGAGCAATGTCACTCTCTGGCTTGTGAGACTCCTTCTGTCCACCCCTTCCGCACATGCACACATCGCACATCACACACACACACTCACGCACATACACCCCTTCCACCTTACACCAGGGACACAGGTGACTAGACCAAGGTTAACTGATACTATTCTATGCAGGAGGCTGAGGCAGGAGGATTACAGGTCAGAGCCCTCTTTGAGGAACTTAGAAGACTCAAAACAAAATCAAAAGGACTGAGGATGCAGGTCAGCGCTAGAGCACTAGCCCAGCATACAGGAGGCCCTGGGTTCCATCCTCAGCGCCTCAAAAGAAACTTTTGAATGCAAATACAGAGTTTGAAACCAAATGTTTGCCGTTAAAAGACCAGACAACTAATGGTGCGCAGAGCAACACAAAGCTCAGAGGCTGTGAGCTTACCGAGAATAATTCTTCTTGGCGACAGGTCCGCGCTTCTGGGAGGAGTCCCAGCCGAGCGTGACCAGCTGTCCAGCAAGTCCGGTGGCAGCATGGCTAGGCTGTTGCTGGATAAGTCCAAGTAGGTGAGGTTCTTCAGATACCTGCCCGCTTCATCCGGCACAGTGGTTATTCGGTTATTGTGCAAGTCCAGGGTCTTCAGGTGGGGCATGTCGGACAGACAGGCCCAAGGGAAGGTGGTCAGGGAGTTCCCGCTCAGGCGCAGCTCGTGTAGCGCCCTCAGGTTGTAGAAGCTGCTGGGCTCCACGCTGGCCACGGAGTTGTACGTGAGCCAGAGGTAGCGCAGCTCCGCCAGGTAGTAGAAGGCCTCGGCAGGGACGCTGTGGATGACGGTCTTCTCAATGCGGAGCTTCACGGTGTCCGCGGGGATGTTGGTGGGGACCTCGTTCATGTCCGGGTCGTTACACAGCACTGACCTAGCGTCACAAGAGCAATGCAAAGAGACCCACTTTCCAGACCCGTTTGGAAAAAATAATCCCTAATTGAAACACATATCAATTTTTCATTTTCTCCTCGTCACGAAATGTTTGTTCAGTCTGTCTGATTTGGTCATTAATAATGTATCATTATCCTCCTCCTCACCATCATCTTTATTAGCATGACAGCAGCAACAACTAGGCTGAACCATGTGAAATGGCCATAATCATCGTGCAACAGGACCAAATAGCAGGAGCTTCGTGTGGGTCAGCCTGGACTTTCTGCAGCTCTTCCCGGGCCAGGTCTGGGCCATGCAGGTCACGACTGTCCCTTTATTTAATCAGCATGACAGCCCAAAGCAGTACTGGGGAATGGACAAAGGCAGCAGCTCTATGGCCAGGCTCATCTTGACTCAAGTCTACGCTTTGCTACCTTCTCTGGCCAGGGAAGGACACTTCATCAGGCCCACAGCCGCATTTCCCGTGTGGCACTCTTTCGATGATTAATTAAAATGGACATAAAACTCTACACCTGCCTGGCACACCCTAAGCGCTCTCTGGGTGTTGACTGCTATTACCAACAATCTCAGTTGTACATCTAAAAGGAATGAGGTCCCCAGCGTTACATAATTTCTCAAGGTCACCCAGCAGGTGATTACAGAGCTCCCTTTCAGCCTGCCATTACCCAACTCTAAAGGGCACCTCTCTAAGAAATGGCCCGTGTTAAAAGCATCCTCTGTTAAAACCATAAATCGATCCTTTTTAAGAGACTCACTTTACTGGGAAAAAACAAGCATTCGCATTTGATGTTTATAGTCAAGCTCTGCTTTAACAACATGGCCTGTGTGCTGCTTTCCACCTAAGAAATTAGCCAGGAATTGAATTCTTTCCTTCTGGCACTTGCTGACTTAAATGACCTTGATCAAGCTCCACTGGGATCTTTTTGCTGGCACAATAAAACGAGCATAGAAAAACAAGCCCGCCCCACACATGGGTTGCCAGTCAGAATCGGAGAACTTACATTCATTCTAGCCCAAAAAAAGTCCTAGTTATCTCCCATAATGTACTCATCTATGTTCCTGAAAATGAACAAAAATCAATTTTTGCAAAATGCCATCAGAATTATGACACACGATACATTTAGGAAATCATAACGATAAAAGAGCCATTCAGTAAAAATACATCGCACTAAATTGATTCATTTTTAAAGCCAGCCCGCAGCATAAACAGAGGCGAGCAGCCTATAATTTCAACGTCCTCGGTAGTGTCAGCTCCTTCCTATAATTTTATGAGAAAACATTATGGAGTCATGAACATTTTCCAGAGATACCGCTTAGTCTTCATCTCTATTTTATATCACAGATTTCAGTGCTACTTTGTATCAGAACGATAGGAGTTTCTGCTCATTAAGTACGGTCCCAATGTGCTAGAACAGAAAAAGCCAAGATGGGAAGCTAAAAGACCCAGCCTCTTTTTAAAATTAGTACATGTTTACGTACATGGTGTTCACACTCCTTGCGTGGAGTTGGTACATGTACACGACACACTTAATTTCTTTTTTCACCCCCCTTCCCTCCCTTCCTCCCTCCATCCCTTGATCTCATTCCCATTTGAAAAACATCTATCTCCCTACTTCCTATCATCTACCTTTTATTTTGCTCTTTATTTATACTTTGGTTTTCTCATATAAGAGAAACTATACAAAATTTAAGTTTGTGTGTCTGATTTATTTCACTTAACATCATGGTTTTGAAGTGTTTTCATTTTCCTACCGAAGGCTTAAGTTTATTTTTCTTTATGGCAGAGTAGTATTCCACTGTGCACATTTTCTTTATTTATTTATCCGTTGATGGACATATTGGTCAACTCAGTCACTACATCTTCGCACCTCTGTGGCTGCTGACAAGTCATTTCATCTCCATATAGCCTTGTTTAAACCATTTCATTTATAAAATGACAGATTAAAATAGATTATTTCTCGCATTCTTGGCAGGTATAATCTATGATTTTTGTAAAATCCATCAATAATGTGGCCACCACGGGGACCACATTTCTTACAGTTCTCTTGAAAGTACCCTGGCCTGGTCACTCACAGTTGCAGATCCCTGAACTAAAAGGTCTTTAACTTGTTCTGTTCTTTTTATTATCTTTCACTACCCAGTGAACATCTCAAAAAGATACCAAGAACTGGTTGAGTAAAGCTTATAAATAGCAAGGCAAATTGTTCACAAATAAGTTTTTATTATTGCCATTAATATTAACATCATCATTATATCTAAAAGAGGATCCTCATTAAAACAAATTACTATTCTTACTCCACAGGGAGCTACTAAAGCAACCTCCAGGTTAGATATCTATACAGCCCTACAATGTCTGCAAGCAACCGTATTTATCAAACATCTTTACTTTGTCAGTTCCACTAGTTAAAATGAAAACTCGTAAACACGGACCTGTCTCACTTCCCTCTTGCGATCTTCCTTCCTACTGTCCCGATAGGAATAATTCTCTAACGAGATGAGTATCCCCGACAGCAAACGATGTGGGCGCCTCCAGCACCCCTGCCCAGCCCTGCCCGAGCACCTTCTAGAATCAGCTTCCTAGCTGGCCATCCACACCCGAGTGCCCAGGCCTCCCAGAAGGGACGTCTGTGAGTACCAGCGTAAGGAATACTTCTGCAACACAGAGTGTGTTTGGGAATTTCAAATAATTTGCAAGTCTTTTGTCAGCTAAACTGCTCAAAATGAAAATGATGAATGGACATTTAGGGACAGTCAGTATTAACACAATTAAACCAAAATATATATAAATTAAACCTCTGTTTTCGGATAGTCAAATATTTGTGTTCAGAATCAGGCTGACTTATGTGGTCCTTTTGTGGCTGGGATAATCAGAGCACTTAGTAGAGAGGGGGCCTACCTTGGTCCTGAGCCGTCGTTCCTGCCGAGATAATCACAGGTACACTGAGAAGGACACGAAGAACTCGCTCTTCCCAAAAAGCTAAGCAAAATGCACGCACATGCGAGCAGACACATGGCTCCTTCCAGAGCTCACTGCACGGGAGGTAAAGACCAAATCCTAAGCATTCAGAGACCGTGTGCCAGGAACGCAAGCAGCAGTACAGCAGCAGCAGATTACACGGGATTAGCTGGGAGCCGGAGTTACTTAACCTTCAAGTGGATCTCGCAGGGATCGATCGACCTGGCTCCTGAGGCTGGTTCAGCAAAACAACAAGTTCTCAGGAAGTGAAAATCAAACCCATCAGGGCAACTCCAATAGCTGCCTGTAACTAGATTTGCAAAGAAATATCTGCCAAGTCGCTTTCCAGTGGATGCGATTGTCACCACATCTTCAAACTACACTTAATGTTGAAAAGAATTCAGCGTCTTAGGCGGAAGCTTAGGCTGGGTAGCTTATTCACACATGCTTTGTACATTTTATTTTTTGCATTTGCTTTTATCAACATGTGTGACATTCAGTTTTACAAAATTTAGTTTTAAAGATAGAAGCCCGTGACACAAACTTGATTTAGAATTGAGTTTTTGGTGTTGTCCTCTATGAGTTGTCTCCGAAAGCAAAACGAACCAAGTCGAGGTCATGGCTTGAGGAAGAAGTCTGCATCTGCTGGTGCTGGGATGGCGGCTCCGTGAGAAAGTCACTGCCGTTCTCCCAGACGGCAGCCCCGCGTGTGAGTTTATCTGGTGTGTGTGTGTGTGTGTGTGTGTGTGTTAACACAGGCAATTATCTCTCCTTGAGGATGTATTTTATCCCAAGCTAGTTCAAGTCTGGGATTTCAAAACCATATGTGAAGGCCCACTGTCATATCTTTTAGCAATATTAGGTTCTAAGAGGAAATAAAAATGTACTTTATAATTATTATAAAATTACTTCTAGGGGGCTGGGGATTTAGCTCAGCGGTTGGAGTGCTTGCCTTGCAAGCATAACGCCCCGAGTTCAATCCCCAGCTCAAAAAAAAAAAAAAAAATTACCTCTATACACATAAGCTGAAGGATCCTCAGGCACAATCGAGGATTTAATCTTCATATTACATGCTTCTGTTCATCATCTTTAAACAAAAAACATCTTTAAACAAAAAAACTTTGAGAAAACAATTCTACAAAACTAAGAATACTATGGGAAACATTAATGAAAACTAATAGAAAATGTAATTCATATAGAAGCAAAAGAATCTGAAAAACTTGGCTCAGTTAAAATAAAATACTGCAGCTCTTCAGATTCTGGACAATTCGTTTGTTCATCAGCTATTTCCTCAGGGTGTACTCCATGCCAGGCACTGAACTAAGGACAGGGGAACGAAGATGTGTGAGACAGGGTCACCACACATAAAGGACTCACGTGATAAAGAGGCAAAGCATAAGCCAGACATGGTGGCTCACACTTGTAATCCCAGCACTCACCCGGAGGCTGAGGCAGGAAGATTGCAAGTTTGAGCACAGCCAGAGCAAGCTAAGCGACTTAGTGAGACTCTGACTCAAAAGATGGGCTGGGGCTGTAGCTCAGTGGAGGTCTAGGGTTCAATCCCCAGTACCGCGGAAAAGAGAGAGAGAGGGAGAGAGAGACAGAGACAGAAAGACAGAGAGAGAGGCAGAAAGAGAGACAGAGAGAATGAAGGAGGAAGGAAGGGGAAGAAGGAAGACATGAGAGAAAGAGAAAGGGGGAGGGAAGGGAAGGGAGAAAAAAGGGTGCAAGAGCACATCACCCCCAGCCTGTGCTGGTCAGGCAAGACCTCCTGTGGGGGGTGCACCTGGAGCCGCCCGTTATGGGATGCACGTTACTGTATTATGAGGAGACCAGGAGAGAGACACAGCAAGCAGAGGAAAGAGCACGAACGAAGGGAGCCGAGAGAGACATGGTATGTTCCTCCCAGGGGACCACACTGCCTGCAGCTTGGACCTAAGATTTTTTTTTTTCCCTTGAGTGCCGGGGATCGAACTCTGGGCTCTGTGCTTGCTAGGCAAGCACTCTACCACTGAGCTAAATCCCCAGCCCCAATCAGACCTAAAATTTTGAGGCAGGAATTTTAAAAGGGGGAAAGACAATGCTGGAGAGGTAAGGAGGGTGAGGTTATGGAGGAAGGGCCTAGGTTTCCTATTAAAGAGCTGTTATGGTTTGTACCTAGAGGCCCCCAAAGTCTCATGAGCTCATGGTGGGGTTCGGGGAGGTGATTGGATCATGGGGTCTGACACTCATCACTGGATCCATCCACTGATGTGTTTGTAGCTGAATGTGAGGTAGGGAGGTGAACTCTGTTCAGAGGAGTGTTGCTGTGGGCATTTGGCCGAGAAGGGTCTAAGTCTTAGTTATTTTCGCATTGCTGAGACAAATCCAGCACCCGCAAATTAAAGGGGGAGAGGTGTGGTGGACTTAATGTGGTCAATTTGAGCCAGAACGCCCAGCCAGACTGAGCCGGTGTGATGCTGGGCGTAGAAGATCCACCTGAGGGTTGTTGCTGATGCAACATAAGGCAGAGTGGGAGCTGTGGCTAGTAGGCAGGCTGTTTCCCAGGAGAAGCTCTGCTGTGGCTGGTTCTCCTGAAAGGAACTCGGCTGTCCTTGTCGAGGAAGGAGCTCGGGGCCTTGCTGTTGTTGAGGATGGCTGCTGTTGCTTTGAAGGAGCTTTGGTTGTCGTCTCTGCTGCGATTATCATATTCTCGTTCTGGTGAAGATTTCTTCAGCTGTCATCTGCAGACACAGACGTACACAGGACAGTGCTGTGGGCTCCCAGCCCTCGACTGGATCTTTTGGGTCTCCAGTGCCTAGATGGACATTCGGCACTTCCTGCATTTGACTTGTGGGTAAATATTGTAACTTATAAATGTCCCTTTTAAATCTGCTCTCTTACAACCATTGTATCTAAAACCTAACTAAGAGGTTTGTTTTAGCTCAAAGTCTGTAGAGGTTTCAGTCCACAGTCAGCTGGCTCCAAAGCAGAGGGCCCTGGCAGAGGGGTGTGGCGGGCCAGAAGCAGTGAGACTTCCTTCTTCTTCCCCTTTTTATTCCATCCGGGCTACAAGCCTGTTGGTTGGTGCCGCCCACACCCAAGGTCCAGCTCTCCTCTTCAGTAAGTGTATCATCCACACCCACAACCATGCAAAACCAATCAGGACACTAATCCAGTATCACACACTCATGATCCAGCCACTCCCAAGGCCCCGTCTGTGAGCACATGAGGCTTTGAAGGGACACCTCGATATGAACCGTAAAAGTCTATCTCCCTCCTCTACCCTTGATCTCTCTCTGCTTCCTGCCACCACACTGCGAGCAGCTGCCCTCCTCCAGGCCCCTCGGCCATGCCACCCTGCCTCGGAGCCAGCTGTCTACAGACTGAAACCTCTATAAACTGTGAGCCGAATAAACCTTTCCTCCTTGGAGTTGTGGGTGTCAGATATTGTGTCCCAGCAACGAGACAGTGACCAAAACAAGAGCATAGACACAGCCTGTGAGGCAATGGAGGTGACAACGTTTAGGCCCCGGGTGGCACATCAGATTACCTGTCGCGTAAAGCTCCTTGGCTGCTGTGTGAAATAAGCAAGCAAGCTCTTATATTTGTATCCAATTACTGTAGTCTGGAGTCACCCAAAGGAAAAAGATACCTACACTAAAATGTTCCCGATCACGCAACCATGAAAGCAAAATTGGAAGCAATTTGAGATGTCAACTACAACATTTAAACAGTGGTATATTGTGCTGTGTCTAATAGTCATTGAAAATGACAAATGTATGTGTCTACAAACTCATTCAACATTCAAAAAGTATTTATTGAATACTATATGCCAGACAGAATGTGCTATTTAGAAATATTAGGATACATGAAAAAACAAATATACAAAATCTCCCACTCTGATTAAGCTTAATTTTAGTGGCAAATATATAGAAATACGTGTGCACAAAAATGGAATTAAAATTACAGAATACATAGTGAAACTCAAAGAGATCATATATAAGATGTATATGTGCACTGACATGATTTAAAAGCAATAATGTTTAATGTTCATTTGATTATTTTGATAAGCATTAGTTAATAATTGGGTATAAATTTTAAATTTTTGAAATGCTAAAAATATTTTTCATTCTAGCTGACAACATCCGACAACAAATTCTGTAATTATTCATGGAAGATTACAAATGATTATTGTTGTTCATTTATCCTAATATTGGAATAGGGGCGGTTTCTAGTCTAATAGAGACCTTGGGCAAATTATAGATCCTCAATACAGTGTGGTGCATGCCATGATAAAAAGGAAGAGAAGGGACCTTAATTTCATGTGCCCAGATTCATCCAAGGACATGAGCAGTAAGTTTACATAAAAGGAAAGAGAGAAGCAAGGAGTACAGCAGCCAGAGTGCCAACTCAGGAACCATGAGCTTACGAGTTTAATAGGACAATAATCTACATCTACACTCATCTAACACGTTGGTATTTAAAATAGAATTAAAGTACTGGAAAAATTGCACAAATAAAATGTTTTGATAGAGTGTACTTTTCTCTCATTTCAGAGTCTCCCAGAAGCCGATGGGCTTTGAGATGCATCCATTGGTAAAATACTTGTCACAGGCATCGCTCTGTGAGTCTGACATTTGAACATGGCAAACATTGCCCTCCGAAACCTACAAGAAAAGAAAAAAGTCTAGCATTATCCTATAATGACACGGAATGGTGAAGGCATTTACAGTATGACACCACTGTCAACTGACATCTCCAAATAAATTCTGACTCCATTTTAACAGCTGCTGAGAACCATTAGGAATGAGTGCGTTATATGGGACAGTTGAAGACCAGTTTTGCACCATTGATTATCAACCTTGAAGACATTTTTAAAAATCAATATGTATGTTTAAAATGACACTTCAGATGTCAAGTGAAATGAGTTATTTATCTGAACTGAGGATGCAGGTTCCATCCATCTGTTCTGAGCAAAGGCCGGTTAAACTGGAGGCCTGGACAATACCTGCCCTTTCCAAAGGAACTTCCAGCAGACTCTCAATTTCAAACGTGGTCTTTATTCTTCTAATGTGGTCTGTCTGGTCTTACAATTGTGTTCCTTCACATACCTGCATCTAAAACTGCTCTCCTGAGCTTGTACAGAAATACACTTTTAACAGAGACAGTACTGGCACTCCAGGGTGGCTCCTGAGACTTCCTGGCCGAGGAAGTACAGTACATTGGTCCATCTGTCAGCAGTGACAGGAAATGAAATAATCTAAACACCACTGAGGAGCTGGGAAAGGCACTCTGCTGAGAATCCTAAAAAAGGTGTCGAGAGGCTTCTCTGTTATCATGAGTGACACCCACTCCCAAGCCCTTTACGATAGCACGAGATTATTCTCTTGCATTTCAAGATGTCTTCTGTCTGGTAAATGTACAATGATGCCACCCACTAAGATGGCCCAACATTGCTGTGTCCATTTTCTGGTAATAGAGTCACTCATTTATTTGGAAACCACTATTCCATGGAATTGCGGTGGGGTAACCACTGGAACCAGGCTGGCCGATGGGGACTTTTCTGCCATAGAGCTGTCTGAGGTGCTTGGCTGGTAGAAATAGGTTGTTGGTTTGCCCAAGATCATCTCTGCCACTGTGTGGGAAGAGTCTGTCCCAAATGCGGAGGTCCAGGCAGCTGAGATCCCGGGTGCCGCTCTGGCTAGACAAGGGAAAGAGCCTGGCACCAGGCTGGACTGAAGGTCTGTCACCTGCCTCTTGAAAAGTCTTACAGTGTTATGCACTTAGAATGTGCTTTCTGTGTCAATTTTTTTAAAAGCCTTTTAGATATTACTTACTTTTTATTAGCAATAACATAAATACAGGGATTGTAGAATGTGGAAGATTTTGCAAACAGTGGGGCTATGATGGCCGCCGAGGAGGGGATCTTCTTTGGGTCACCAAAAGAAGCCCATAAGCACACGATGGAATAAGGGGACCAGGCCACCAGAAACACCAGAATCATCGCCACAGACATCTAGGAAAGAAACAGACATTTGCCATGCCCAGCATCGAGAATACTTAAATGCCGCACATAGCTAAAATCGCGTAAGATTATCTAGAGGGGAATTTGAGTAAGTTTATGTTGTTGATGATATAAAGGAAATAGCTGAGGTTTTGTCTTCATGTTCTTTGCTTGGTGCCTGAAATCGTCTAGGATAACAAGAGCCTGCATACATGGGCACGGTGATCGGTGTATGCTTTTACGAGTGTTACACACATTAAAAAGACTCTCTCTCTCTTTCTTTCTTTCTTGTTCCCTCCTCCTTATGTGATAGTCTAAAAACACCACTTTCTAAATTTAATCTGAAAGCAAAGTCCTATCTTGAGCTCAGTGAATTCTACCACAGACCATTTGAACTGAATATATTTTACATACAGTGCAGATACTTTGGTAAAGGAGCTCCTTTGCATCTTGTTTAATTGGAAAAATAATAATTTTTACAACACTCCCCCCGACACTCCACTACATTGAGGGAAAAGAAATTTTTAAAAAACATAAACCCATGAGGAGAGAAAATCAGCAATTAGCCTATTGTTTCTCAATGGAAATAATAACTGTTGGACAAATGGCAAATTACTTACTCAACATGAGAAGGAATAAAAAATACATAAGAAAATGTTGAAAATAGCCAGCAGTGAGGGAACCCGGGTACAGACTAACCCTTTCTACAGACCTATAGAAGTCTAAGAACTGAAGGTACTCGACAGCTCTGGACAGGGGCGGGATGGGGTTGCATAAGGAACTCAAAGAGGGAGAACGGGTTGAAATCTGCAAAGAGAGGCAATTAGACTTCAGATTCCTTCTCCACTCAGTGACAGCCCTTTCCTCTCCTGGAAGACTCCAGAATCCCAGAGGCCCAGGGGGAAGGCTAAGGCTGGGGCGCTCAGAACACAGGGAGCCGGGCTCAGCCACTGGACTACACTGAGAAGTGGGGAACCTGCTGCTGCCCCTCCCCACCCTCACAGGGACGGGAAAGATGGGTCTCCTTGGAAACGGATCAGCCCAGGATAAATACCTGCAGGTACAGTGAGAAATCCCCCAAAAGAAACAACCAGGTAATGAACACCTCTGGGTTGACAA
Organism: Hystrix cristata; assembly: GCA_004026905.1. NCBI lineage: Eukaryota > Metazoa > Chordata > Mammalia > Rodentia > Hystricidae > Hystrix > Hystrix cristata. The sequence continues at coordinate 11,513 of PVJO010030123.1, forward strand.
CCAGCTTTTTAGAGTGTCCCTCTTAAATATGGAGGAACAGTCATTGCCCATCAGACACTGAAGAAATGTTCGTATTGACAGGCAGAGGAAAAACAGCGGAGGAACTCAGTGCACTCCCAAAATACGCAGGGACCAGGAGGAAAGTATAAACATGTAATATCACAGAAGTAAGGATACATACCCATAAAACAAGAGGAAGCTACTAAAAGTGGGATACTGTACAAAATAACCCTTTTATCTATAAAAGTGTCTTTATCCTGAGAGGAAGAAATCTTAAAAGTATGACAAAAAAAAGCCTGAATGAGATTGTCAGGCTGAAGGACAGGCTCAGGGGAGGGAGTTCTCCAAGTGCAGGGTCAGATCTTGTCTTCCATCAAAATTTTATATTTTGTTCAACATGAGTTTTACACAAATTTTGATTTCTTAAATCACTGTGTTAAACTCCGTTATTATTGGGGTTTTTTGATGTTCACTTAAATTTGTACTCAATTTAGGCTTCATTGTCTTCACCCTCAACAGAGCCCTGGATGTGGGTGCAGAAATCCTCCAGACACGAGACTCAAAAAGACAGCCATGAAACAGAAAGAGAGATGGTGTAGGAGAGGAAACTAGAAGATAGAGCCAAAATATTAAATATCCAAATAAAAGGATTTCCAGGAAAAGAGAACAGAGAAAACAGAGGCAGGAATTACCAGAGAAGTAATACAAGAACACTTCCAAAAGGGAAACCTCTACAATGGGTGACTAAAGACCCCCTGCACAAGGGACATCAGCATGAAAGTTAGAAAACCAAGGACCTGGAGATCTCCTGAGCTTCCAGAAAGGACTCACAGATCACTACAGAGGACCCCAAGACCTTTGCACCAGCCATGCTGGGAGCTAAGAGGCGATAGAGAGCAATATCTTCAAAAATTTCCTTGCATCCTCTTTTAGTTTCTAGAATTCTAGACCAGGCAGACAATCAGTCAAATCCGACAGTAGAATGAAGAAGACATTTTCAGTTATGCAAAGTCTTAAAAACTGTATATCCTTTGCAACCTCAAAAACCTGCTGGAGAATGTGCTCCACCAAATCAGAACAAACACAAAAAGGAAAAAAAGGAAGCAGAAAACAGGTGATGTGACCCTGCCAAGAAGCAAAAGGCATTTCAGCTGGTGCTGAAAGGAGAGGCAGGAATGGCGGCTGTCTGAGCAGCAGCCATGGAGAGCAGTCGCTGTGGGGAAGCCAGGAAGGACACCCCGGGAGGAAGGTGCAGGGAATCTCATCCATGACACCTGAACACAGGGAGAGGCTAGAGCAGGAACCTTATCTAACCAGACGCTGTTCACAGCCGGCTGTCAGGAGGGAGAGAAATGTGTAGGGGAGGAGTGAGGCTGGTTGGTGGCTTGAAAGAGATGAATCCTCATTGTCCATGGTAGAGAGTTCAGCAACAATAAAACCCAGAAATATCCATCCGAACAGTAGATAAAAATATAACTGGAAATATGGAGACAAACACCTGGGGAAAGAACTTGGGAGTGAACACTGGACTGGGGGAAACTCACGGGACTCTTTCAACTATGTACTGATCTTAAAGGTTTCAATGATGCATTGCTCTAAAAGTCACAAAAAACTTTTCAAGGCTTTTCTCACCTTTGTTACATCCACCTGCTCCGACCAGTCTCTGCTGAGGTACGCGGGGCAGTTACCAGTCGCGTGATGTCTGATGGACTGAGCAACACGGAGATAGCAATAAAGCATCACGCCCAAGGGCACGATGAAATTGACTGCAATAACCATCATTGTGTAAGACATAAAAGATCTGAAACAAGGAAAGGCAAACATGACCATTCATTTAATGTCCTAAAAGGAGGAAGGAGAAAGAAGAGATGATTATCACAAATAATGGTCATTTTATTGTTAAAATGTTAGGAATTCTGTTCAGCTTTTAGTTCACTTAGACCAGGGCTTGGTAGACTACTGGCTGTGGACCAGCTCCAGTCAGCCACCTTCTATCCCGGACTCAGCTGTGCACACTCATTTACCTGCTGTCCGGGTTGCCTTCCCACCTAGCGTGATGGCAGAGCTGAATGTCCTCATTCCCCTTAGTGAACTAAATTATCCTCATTTCCCTGGAAAACACAGAGGAGCATCACTAACTCGCAGGCAAAATTTTGCCGTGACTGCTCATTTGCTGTGTGGCTCTCAGAGTGGCCCAGACCTTCTCCGCCAGGGCTGCTGGCTCTCTACTGCACCCGGCCTCTTCCTGCTCACCATCCTGACTCTGGAGTGTGTGGGCCTTGGAAGGCCGATGATCAGTACCCCACTGCTGCCTTTGGAGAAGACAGAGAAGGAAGGAGGGATGAAGGGAGCTGGATGATGTTGACTTGCAAACAAGCATAATTTTTATTTTGTCTCCTGCTTGAATTGCATCATCTGCACCAAAGAAGCATTTTGCCACACTCTATGAGAATGGAACCTGGGGGAAAGTGTACAGCAGAAGTGTATGGTTACAAAGCGCAAGCATGTGTCTTACGTATTGTTTTCCCGCCAGTTTATGGTACAGGTAGCCCCTGTAGGATCTGGGGCATAACTAGCCCATCCTATGATGGGCATCAAAGCCCAAAACAGGCCATTGATCCAGGCCCCCAGAATCATGCCGACATAACTGTTGGAGGTCATTCTTCTTCCTATGACGAAGAATATGGACTATTAGCATCACTGGCAATGATGGGACTTGCTCTGTTTTAATTGATGATTCTAAGTTGTTATCAAATTGATTCTTTACAGAGTACTTTAGTTCATTCAAACCCTGTCTACCTTCATTCACTTTCTGAAAACATAAATGGCATTTAAACTGAAACTCAAATGATAAACAGGATCAGCCAGAGGTTAAGCAGGAAGAGCAGCTTTCCAGGCCAAGGAAAACAGCATTTGCCAGGGCCTTGGAGCAGGAAAGGGTGTGGCCAGTGCCCCAAAGACAGCATGGCCCTTGCCGAAGCTGGACAGGCATCCAGGGCCAGATCCTGTAGGGCCTGGCAGGCTGCCATATGTGATTTGATTTGATTTAAAGTATGATAGGAACACATTGAAGCTTTCGAACAAGGATTGCCAAAAATAAATAAATAAATAAATAAGACTGACCCTGATTACAAACCATGTTTATATTTTAAAGTGAATGTTAATAAATGGTGCTGGAAAAATTGGCTTACCACATGCCAAAAACTAAAACTAGATACATGTCTCTCACCATGTACTAAACTAAGATCGAAGTGGATCAAAGATCTAAACATAAAAACAGAAACAATAAATCTCCTAGAGAATAAAATAGGAAGAACTCTTCAAGACATAGGGGTTGGAAAAAAATTTATGAATAAAACTCAGACTGCACGGGAAACAATTCAAAGAATTGATGCTTGGGACCACATCCTATTAAGAGGCTTTTGCACGGCAAAAGAAATTACTAATAGAGTAGGGCAAAAAATCACAGACTGGGAGAAAATTTTTGCCAGCTGTCCCTCAGACAAAGGTCTAACATCCAGAATATATAAAGAACTCAAAAAGATCAAACCCCCCAAATTTAAAGACCCTATCCAAAAATGGGCATCTGAAATGAATAGACATTTCTCAGATGAAAAAATAAAAATAGCAAATAAATATATGAAAAAATGTTCAAAATCATTGGTCATTCAAGAGATGCAGATCAAAACAACACTAAGATACCATCTCACTCCAGAAAGAATAGCTATTATCAAGAAATCAACCAATAACAAGTGCTGGCGGGGCTGCAGGGAAAAAGGAACCCTCCTCCACTGTTGGTGGGAATGTAGACTGGTCCAACCACTGTGGAAATCAGTGTGGAGATTCCTCAGAAAACTACAACTAGGGGTTCCATTTGACCCAGCTGTTCCTCTGCTTGGTATCTTCCCAGAAGAATTAAAATCATCATATCACAGCGACATATGCACAACCATGTTCATAGCAGCACAATTTGTAATAGCTAAGTCTTGGAAACAACCTAAATGCCCAACAACTGATGAATGGCTAAAGAAGATGTGGTTTTTCTACACAATGGAGTACTACACTGCCATAAAAAAAGGATAAACTAGAGTCGTTTGTATGTGAATGGATGTTCCTTGAGAACATACTATTAAGTGAAATAAATCAGACACTTATTAGTACACTTCGAATTGTTTCTCTGATATGAGAAACCATAAGTGTGAATAAGGACAAAGGGGTAGAATAGATATTATGTTTAAAAAAAAAAGAGAGAGAGATAGTATTCAAAAGAGAGGAGAGCTAGATAGGGAAAAGGGGGAATAAAGAAGAAGGTTAAAAGAAAAGTAAGATGAAGGGGGAAAAAATGGAAAAGTGTAACTATGCTTGTTGCAAATAGGGAGGG